>RJWT010000096.1:70017-85131 GCA_004365215.1 Cuniculus paca
TACAGGTTTTCAAAACATAACAACAGGAGATTAACAATGGTTACCCTAGTGTCTCTTGCTTTCTTCAAAATGGTTGTTCTTACATTTACAGACAATAAACTCAAACAAAACAAAGTAGTATAAAACCAGATAAAAGAGAATAGCATTATAGGTCTTCAAGTTGGATAACAGGAAATGAGCAATGGCTACTATAGTGTCTTATTTTTCAAAAGAGCTGTTCCTATTTTTTCACTTATTGTTTTCAAATAGTAGGAAAGCATCTTAAACCAATCAAATCAAAGAATAAAAGCACCACTGGATTTCAGAACCATTTTTCCATATTTATCAGGAATTTTGTATCTTATTGAGTCTTTCAGTTTCTTACACTAGGGAGACAATGCGGTGTTTACACATGTGTGTTTGGTTTATTTCACTTATGAGTATGCTCTCAAGTCACATTCATTTACCTATAAAAGCCTCCATGTGATCATTTTTTATAGCTGAATAATACTCCATTGTATAAAAGTACCACATCTTCTTTAACCATTCCTCGATTGATGGGCGTTTGGGTTGTTTCCAAGATTTGGCTATTACAAATTGTGCTGCTATAAACATAGGTGTGCATACATCACTGTGGTAACATGATTTCACTTCTTCTGGGAATATGCCCAGAAGCAGAATAGCTGGGTCAAATGGGACTTCCAGTCCTAGCTTTTTGAGAAACCTCCAGACTGACCTCCACAGTGGTTGCACCAGTCTGCACTCCTACCAACAGTGGAGAAGGGTTCCTTTTTCCCCACAGCCTCTCCAGCATTTATTGTTGGTGGTTTTCTTGATCCTGGCCATTCTTTCTGGAGTGAGATGCAATCTCAGAGTTGTTTTAATTTGCATTTGTCTAATGACCAATGATCCTGAACATTTTTTCATGTATTTATTTGCCATTCGTATTTGCTCAGCTGAGAAGTGTGTTTTCATCTCAGATGCCCATTTCTGGATTGGGTCTTTGAATTTCGAGGGCCTCATATTTTTTAATTCTTTATATGTTCTAGATTGAAGACCTTTGTCTGAAGGGCAGTTGACTAAAATTTTTTCCCAATTTGTGGGATTTATTAAGTATGTCTGTATAGGGGCTTGGGTATAGTTCGTTGACAGTGTTTTTGAGATGCCCTGGATTTGATCTCCAGGAAACACACACACACACACACACACACACACATTATTGTGTTACTGGGTATTTAAAGCATAACAGCATACCAAGATATTGGCATGTTGTCAAAAACCTATAGCCTTAGTTACTCAGGTGACTGAGATAGTAGGATCACTTAAATCAAGGAGTTAAACAGAGCTTGGGTAACATAGCGAGAATGTTTCAAAACAAACAAACAAAAAAACAAAAACAAATGAGGCAGAGCCAGAAGCCTGGAGGAGGGGAACAGAAGCAGGCAGGCAGTCTGCCACTTTAATTCAAAGCACTTGAGGTCAACTCCAGCAGCAGAACAGTCCCAGCTCGCTTCACTGCCAACATCCCAGAGTGGAATAGGGAAGGGCCATTCAGTCACAGTAGACCATTGGTAGGTGGGAAACAGCCTAGGTTGAATTCTGTGGAGAGGTAGGAGCTAGGACCAATCAGACCACCAAGGGCCAATCTTAGCCCTAAATGCAAAGGATTGAATGCAGCCCCCCACCCTGTGACCACCAGAGTGACCTCAGTCTAGTGGCATAAGCAAGCAAGCAGCCTTGGCCTGCAGTGGGACAAGGGCACTCCCCTGTCCAATGACCAGTGTGTAAGTGGAGTCAGTGGTGTGGAACAGAGCAAATGCAAGGTCCAGAAGGAGACAACTAGACATAGGTCTGGGATCAACTCCAAAATTTCCCTACCCAAGGCTGCCATGGCTACTGGGAGAGAACTGTAAAGCCAATCACAGTAAGGAGAAGTCAACGTCCAGAATGTTGTCAGCTTAAGACCAGTCCCAGCCCCATCATTCAGACACCAAGATCAGCCCCAAATGCAGCACAAATCCTGCTGCAAACTTGGTGGAATTACACTGCACATTTCCTACTTGGACACTACCAGAGAACTGTGAACATCAAAGTAATTCTACTATTTTTCTTTTTCTTTGATTGTTTTGTTGGTTTTCCTTTTTTTCTGTAAAGTTGTTTTTTGTTTTTTTTTTTCATTATTTAGGTTTCTACCTTTCTTTTTATTTCCTTCTATTGGTTTTCTTTCCCTTTCCTCAACTATCTTGCTTGATTTTATGATACTTTCACGTGAATGGACTTTGGCTCTTCTCTTTCTGGTTTGCTTCAATATTCTTTTGCTTTCTCTTTCATTCATTCTCGTGGTGAATTGACAGCTGGTGGTCAACTTGTAACAAATAGCTGAACTGAATCAGCCTGGTGTGGGATGTGGAAGGCTCACTCGAAGACTGTTGCCAACATAAAAGGGAAAGGAAGTAGTGTTTGTTGGTTCTTCTGGTTGTTGTTGGTTCTCCTGTTACCATTGGATTTCCTGGAGGAGCTTGTTGAACTTCTTTTCTGATATAGCTGTTTTCATCATCAGTGGAGCTTGGGACCTTGTTTCTGAGGATGTCTATGATATTTTTCAGGACAGCCTGTTTCTTTCTTTGAGCATTTCCTCCTGGTTACCAGTGCAGAACCCTCTACCTACGGGCACAGACTTTCTAGCTTCCACCACTGACCTTTGGGCCTTTCCAGTGCAGATCCATGAAACAGACTTGCATGAGATTGTCATGGGCTGTAGGCCTCCAGTTGGACTCATGGAGAACATTGTAATGGGATCTAGGTCTTCAGCTGGACTCATGCAGGATGTTGCCATGTGATCCATCCCTCAGCTGAATTCTTTGGGTTCTTTAGTGTGTGGACAGATTTCCTGCACATTCTGTGTTTAACTCATTGCATGATTATTATAAAATAATTCTATAATTATGTGTCCTATATTAAATGCTTTTCCTTGCAAACCCTGACAACAACAATTCTCCCATGTGTTTCCTGTTTCACAAAACTTGGGTAATCATCCTTTACCCTCCACCCTTGCTTCTATTATATTTGTTCTCACTCATTTGTCTATTTCATCCCTTATCCCTCTAAAATATTCCCCCCTCCCTCACACACAGGGGTAACATTACTTTCCTGAGGAGAAATATCATTACATACAAGTTCCTGGTGTATGTTGGATTTTGTTATATAACTATAGAACTTGCTCCTCTAGTTATAGCTAACAAGTTAATAGTTACCACAGTTTTTCATCAACTAGGTTGTGCTTGATAATATTGTTGTTGCAAACAATAGTACTTTAGCCAAGATGTCATACCTGTTGTAGTCAGATTTCTCCCTTATATGACAATACTGAGATTGTCTGGAGTAGTAACCATCACCATCCAATACCAAATAACTGGGTGCTGAGCCAAATAGCAACTGCTCATCTTTAATGAATTGGGAAAGTAGGTTGTTGGGATACACACAGAGACCAAGAACCACCTACATCTTGAAGATATCTCTAAGGAATAGACATTTCCCAGAGAAGCCTCAGTAATAGTGACAAAAATATCTACCTTAATAAATCTACAAACATCAACCCAGAAAACAAAATAAAATTTTAAAAAATAGAAAATGACAAAGTGCAGAAGCAAAATACAACCTCAGTCCACCCAGGGCAAATCCAGAGCACAATTAAATCAGCAGCCACTAACTGGAAATTTCTGAAATGATAGCAGCAGAAGCAAAAGAACAAATGGATGAGATATAGGAAGAATTATCAGGTAAGGAATATGATCAAAATAAAAGACATTACAGTATACACATATAAAAATAGAGTTAAGGAAAATGATGGAAGCCAAGAATACCCAATATAGGAAAGCAGTGATCCGTGAAACAGTTTCAAATAGATATCCATGAAAATAAAAATTTCCTTGAAAGTATACACACCAGATTGAATGAATGCAAAGATAGAATATCAGATTTATAAGATACAGTTAGAGACCATGAAAAGAAAGATATCTTAAAAATACCATGAGACCATGAATTATAAATCCAACAGCTGCAGGATGACACAAAAAAGAATAACATAAAATTGATTGCAGACAATGGGAAACCCAGAGATAGAGCCAATTTCAAAAAATGTCTTCACAGAAGTAATGGCAGAAAATTTTCCAAGCATGAATAAAGAATTTGACATACAAATAAGTGAACATAGAGAACTCCAAATAACTATGATCAAATTAAGTCTATACCAAGGCTACTAATAATCAAGATTCCAGACATTCATCAGAACAAGAGAATTTTAAAAGCAGTTAGAGAAAAGAAACAAATTGCCAATAAAGGAAAGCCAGACAGAATCACAGCAGACTTCTCAACACAAACTCTCAGATAAAAAAGTGCTTGGAGTGAGCTATTTCAAGCCCTAAAGCAAACCACCTTCAGTTCAGATTGATGTACCCCACAAAACTGTCAAAATCAATGGAGAAATATGCTATTTCTACAACAAACAACAACAAAAGAAATTCATAACCACCAAATCAGCTCTCCAAATTGTTCTGAAGGACATTTTGGGAAGAGTTAATGGAGACAACAATTCCAAAAACACAAATAGAAAAAAAAAAAAAAACAACAAGCAGGGCAACCAGCTAAACAGAGGGGAAACACAGTGAACCAACAACAGGAAAATAATGAGGATAAGGTGATACATATTAGCTATAACCATCAATATAAATGGTCACAATTCAACAGTCAAAGAAACAAACTGGCAGAATGGATCAAGAAGCAAGATCCAACAATATTCTGCATGCAAGAGACATATATAACACAAAAAGAAATTCATAGACTGAAAGTCAAAGGGTGGAAAATAACACTCCTTGCAACAAGAACCTGGAAAAAAGTAGGGGTAGCTATTCTATTTGCAGAAGTTTAAGCCAAGACTGATCAAAAGAGACAAAGGAGGTTACTACATACTTGTTAAGCGAAAATGCCAAGAAGAAATAAAAATCATAAATATATAAGCACTAAATACAGGCGAATCCAAGTACATAAAATAAATATTATCAGATATGAAAAGTCAAATAAGCACTAACACAATAGTAATGGGGTATCAATACACCACTATTACTAATAGATAGATTGGCTAGACAAAAAAATCAACAGAGAAATATCAGAACTAAACCAAACCTGTGAATAAATGTACTTCATAGATGTGCGCAGTATTCCATTCTACAGTGTCACAATACACATTCTTCTCAGCTTCACAGGTGATGTTCTGCAAAATAGACCACATACTAACCATAGTACATGCATAAGTAAATGCAGAGATGTTGAAATTATTATATACATATTATCTGACCATAGTGCAATAAAAATGGAAATCAACAGCAAAAAACACACAAAATTGACATAAACACCTGGAAATTAAATAACACCCTTGTGAAAAAGCAGTGGTCACAGGTGAAACTAAAGAAGAAATTAAACGGTATTTGCAATTCATTAATAATACTGATACAATATACCAGAACTGATTTGAGACAATGAAAGCAGTCTTAAGAGGGAATTTTATAGTGGTGAATTCACATAATAGGAAAACAAAGAGCTCAAATAAACAACTTAATGTTGAACCTCAAACTTCTAGGAAAAGAAGTTCAAATCAAAACCAAAGCTCATATACGTGACAAAATTATAAATATCAGAGCAGAAATTAATGCATCTAAGACTGAGAAAACAGTACTGAGGATTCATGAATTGAAGAGTTGATAATTTGAAAGATTAAATACAAGGGATAAAACCTTAGGCAATGTTATCAATAAAAGGAAAGAAAATAATCAAATTCATGTGATGAGGAATGAAAAGGCTGAAATCACAATGGATTCTGTGGAAATTTATAAGATCATCAATACCTATTTTGAGAACCTGTACTCAAGTAAGACAGAAAACAGAATGAATGGACAGGTTTGCAAACACACATGAATTGCCAAAACTCAATCAAGAAGATATAAAAATTCTAAATAACTCAATAATGGTCAAAGAAATTGAAAATATTATTAAAAACGTAATAACAAAGAAAAGTCCAGGCCATGATGGATTCACTGCTGAATTCCACAAGAAATTTAGAGAAGATCTAATGCTACTAGTGCTGAAACTATTAAAGTTGAAAGGGAAGCAGTAATACCAAAATCATTCCTGGAATCAAGTATTAACCTGATACGAAAACGAAGATCACAATCAAGTAAGACAACTACAGACCAATCTCCTGAATGAACACACGTGCTAAAATTCTTAAAAAAATACCTGCAAACACAGTGCAGTATATTATCAGGAAGACGGCCACCATGGCCAAGTAGGATTCGTTCCAAGGATGTAGGAATGGTTCAACTACACAAATCAATAAATGCAATACATCCTGTTAACAGAGCCAAAGACAAATCTACATGATATCTCAATAGACACAGAAAAAAGCATTTAACTAAGTCCAACATCCATTCATGATAAAAACCCTATAGCAATTAGAACAGATGCCCTTTATCTCAATCTGATAAAAGTCGTTGTTATGGTTGATACATTTTGTCGACTTGAGAAGTCTAAAAGCTTAACTAAGTAACTCAGCAGCTGTACATTCTGGGGTGGAGAAGAAGAGGCATTAGAGCTCTTGGATGATGCCCACTGGGTCAATTTGAGAAGGTCAGAAGATTAATTAAGTGATACAGCAGGAGGCCAGAGGCCTTATTTTGTAAACATCCTTGGCCTGTGCAAGAGGAAGGAAAGCAGTTTGTGTGAGTGCTATACTCACCCAAGGGGCATAGCCTGCTTACAATATAAGAAAGGAAAAGAAGCTTGCTATTACCATCTCTTTTTGCTCTTGCTGTTTTTGCTGTCTTCTGCTGCCTTGAAGTGTTGCCTCTGTGCCATGCCACCCTGCCTTGGAGCCAGCTGATAATGGACTTAAACTTACACAAACTGTGAGCTAAATAAACCTTTCCTTCCTAAATTGTGGGTGTCAAATATTTTGTCTCAGCAATAAGATAAGAATAACTAAGACAGCCATCTATGATGAACTAACAGCTAGCATCATGCCAAATGGTTGAAAACCCAAAGCTTTCACTCTAATATCAGGAACAAGAAAAGAATGTCCACTATCATCATTCCTATTCAGTATAGTTTTGTAAACATTAGCTAGAGCAATCAAAAAAGAGAGAGAAGTAAGAGAAGTAAGGATAAGAAAGGGAGAAGTTAAATTACCATTATTTGGAAATGACATGGTGCTCTACATAGAATTTCCCAAAAACTCCACCAAAAGATTTCTAGATTTAATAACCAAATTCAGAAGTATAGCTAAATACAAAATTGACACTCGAAAATCAATAGCAGTCCTGTACAAAAACAACAAACTCACTGAGAGAGAAATTAGGGAAACAACAACTTTCTTTTTTTTTTTCTTTTTGCGGCACCAGGGATTGAACTCATGACCTTGCGCTTGCCAGGCAGGCGCTTATACCGCTGAGCTAGATCCCCAGCCCTGGAAACAACAACTTTCTCAATAGCATCCCAAGAAATGAAGTACTTAGGAATAAATCTAACAGAGGAAGTAAAACATCTGTATATTGAAAGTTAAAATACTATGAAAAAGGTGATTAAACAGGTATCAGAAAATGGAAAGATATCCCTTTCTTTTGAGTAAGAAGAACCAACATAGGGATAATAGCCATACTCCCAAAATTGTTATACAAAGTTTAAGCAAACCCAATCCAAATGTTGTTAGCATACTGCACAAAACTAGAGAAAACATTGCTAAAATTTATTTGGAACCAAAAGAGACTTAGAATAGCAAAAGCAATTCTGGGTAACAAAAGCACATCAGGGGACATTACAATCCTTGACTTGAAAGTAGACTGGAGAGTTACTGTGATAAAAACAGCAATTTTCCAGAAAACAATTCCTGTAGAGATATCCAAAGATGTGTTCATTCTGTGTTTTTCAGTAAGTCACCTGTAAATATCTATATATCTGTAGACTTCACTGTTAAAACATCACACCTTTGTCCAGATGAAATGGCATACTCCTGTAATCCAAGCATCAGGAGGTTGAGGCAAGAGGATTGCTGCAAGTTTGAGGTCAACCTGGGCTCCAAGGTGAGTTCAGAGCCAGCCTGAAATGCATTGCTGAAACCTGCTGCAGAAAAAAAAAAAATAAAATTTAAAGATCATGCATTTTTAAGTAAATTCAAGAATACTGAAACTTCATTTTTCTACTCTTTTGATCCACAAATTCCAGTTCTCCTGATGACATCAGTTTTCCTTTTGACATTTGATTCTCTCTCAAGTCTGTGGCTAACGTATCAACCTCTTTAGAAGGAGCCACGCCAACACCTCTAGAAGTGTGCTTTACCAGGTTTCATGGCATGTCTCCATCAAGGCATGCTGATGATAAGATAAAGTCACGAAAACAATAACTGCTTCGAAAGATTTAAAACATTTATTGATACATAGTTGCAATATATACTGTAAATATTCATCTTTGGGAGCAGGTTTATGTACAAAATACATCTGAATTCTTTATAATTGCTCTTCCCACTCCCTCTCCAGCTTTTCCATCTATTTCTTGCTTTTCTCTCAATTTTTGAAATGTGTTTCCCTACTTGCTATTAATTTTTCTCTTGTAAAACAAAATTAAACAGAATACCTCCATAAAAAAACAATATGATACTGGAAAAACTACAGACCAAAGATCAATGGAACAGATTAGAAGATGCAGAATCAACTCCAAACACATTCAGTCACTTATGTTTGACAAAAGAGCCAAACATGTTTACTGGAAAGAAAGAGAGCCTCTTTATTAAATGTTGCTCGAAAAACTGGCTTTTGACATGCCAAAGACTACAACTAGACCTATGTATATCACCATGCACTAAACTAAAATCAAAATGGATGAAAGGTCTAAATATTAAAACAGAAACACTAAATCTTCTGGAAGAGAGAATCAGTAGAACTCCTGAAGCCATTAGTGAGGCAAAAATTTCATCAGCAAAACCCCTATCTCAAGGGAGATAATACAAAGAGTTAACAATTTGGATCTCATTTTATTAAAGAGCCTTTGCACGGCAAGAGAAATCACTATCAGAGTGCAAGGACAACCCACAAAATGGGAAAAAAAGTTTAGCCAGTTATCCCTCAGACAAAAGACTATTATCTATAAATAGAACCTATAAAGAACTGAAAAATCAGATTCATCAAATTTAAAGACAATCCAAAAATGGTTATCTCAGACAAAATGCACACATCTCAGATGAAGAAATGCAAATGAGAAATAAATAAGAGAAAATATTTGACATCACTGCTTGTTTGAGAGATGCAAATTTAAATGACACTGAGATTCCATCTCTCTCCAGAAATAATGGCTATCATCATGAAATGAATCAATAAAAAATGCTGGTGGGACTGTGGGAAGAAAGGAACTCTTCTGCAGTGTTGGTGGGAGTGTGGACTGGTGCAACAACTGTGGCAATCAGTGTGTAAATTTTTTGAAAAACTAGGGTTAGAGACCTCCTTTGACCCAACTATCCCCCTTCTGGGTATCTTCCTAGAAGGATTAAACAATCGGACCACAGAGATACATGTAGGCACATGTTCATAGCAGCATATTTGTAACAACTAAATCTTGGAAGCAACCCAAATGTCCATCACCCAAGGAATAGATAAAAAAGACATAGTTTTATACACAGTGGAGTACTACTCATCCATAAAGAAGGATAAACTTGAGACATTTCTAGGTCAATGGATGTATCTTTAGATCATATTCATAAATGCAATAAATTGGAATGATGTGTAAATATCACATTGTCTCCCTGTTTTGAGAAGCTGAGAATGTAAATAAGGATCAAAATATAGAGTACATATTGTGAAATAGGAAGAAATTGTTCAAAAAGAAAGAAAACTAGGAAGGGGGAAGGGGGAAAGGAAGCAAGGAAAAAGAGAAAAATGATAAAAGAAGGGTGACATGGAAACAAAGCTTTGTAAACAAGGAAGGGAAGAGGAGTTGAAGGGAGGAAGGCATAGAGGAAAAACAGATGAATCAGGATATATAATATACAGGTACAAATTCCCTGTGATGAGTGTGAACATTATATGTATCTAGTACATGTGCTGTTGATGTCAGCACAATCAATCTATATATATATATATATATATATATATATATATATATATATATAGTACCAATAAACAATTAAAATGAATAAAAACATTAAATTAATTGAAGTACTAATAAAACATGAATTTTGAAATATAATACACTGTTTTCTTGTATTTGGCTGAACATATTTTACACTCTTTTTAAGGAAAAAGTAGTTTTTAGTATCCATTGATTCAGTTAATATTCTCTTTCAGCTCTTCCGTAACAGCTCAGGTAAATCAGGTAAGATTCTTCTTATACTTCTTTATGTCATGTTAAACATATCTATTTCTTCAAATACTTGTCATTTCCTTAAGGTGAAACCTTTCAAAATCATTTCTTCTGCTCTTTGAAATACACAAGATGTTAGTGTTATATATAAGCAATCTACAGTGCAACAGTACATCAGGACTTCTGACCCTGCACTGTGACTTAGTACCCATTTTTAAATATTTTATTAATAAATACTTTTTAGTGTATATTTGTAACTCAAATATATCCAATTTGGGAATGTAATCCATCTGCATATCACAACCTGATCATTTTTAGGTATTAGGACTCATTTTTGAAGACATTGTGAAATATAGCGCTAATAAAATTCCAAGGTTAGAACTGATTATATTTGACAATGAACACTAATTGTGAACTAAACTTGCATGATAACTGAACATGCAGAATTACTAGGCAGAGCTTTACTTAATTAGTATGTGACTAATTTCTCCAAGTTGAGGTAGTAAGTTCACAGCCCTGATTTCTGAAGTCACAAAGCCACTTTTATGTTAAAAAAAATTGAAGCCTAGTATAGACTCTCCTCCTAAAAATAGATATTAAAGTCTACATTAAATGAATATTTGCAAAGAAATAATGAATTATGTAATTTTATCCTAAATATTTTAAACTCTTTTATTAACTTTTAGAAATTATAGCATTTCATTCTTTAAAAAGCTTACTTGCTCTGCTAAATTTTATAACTAATATTGTATTGAATAATTGATTCAATTTGTCGAAAAATAGTGAAAGCCTGTGTTATCTGGATTTCCATTAATAGTAAAACACCAACATTCTTGTTTTGGTTTTTTGTCATAATCAGTTAAGCCCCAACCAAAAGGGAAAGTAGGGGTAGTGGTTATATGGAAACTCTGTATGCTCTGTAACTTTTCTGCAAATATAAAATTTAAAATTTTTGAAAAGTACTGTTACAATACTTATACATTCTTCATATGTATAATATTATACAAATGGTACACAGGAATACTTCAGTTCATAATGCTTCTGTTCACACACAATTTGGTTCACAAACAGAAGCATTCAGCAAAGTTTTGCTTCCATTCATGAACTCTGCATCAGCTAACAAACAGCATTATGACCATCTTCCTCAGGATTGTGGAATGAATTAAGTTTGTGAACTGAGGAACCACTGTATACAATTTTAACAAAAGATCAGCATGTCAAACTAAATTTATTATTGGTACAGAAATCCTCATTTTTCTTTCAAAAAATAAAAACAGCTCATGTAAGTAGTTATCTCACATTTTCACTTGGTGTAGCGTTCATGTCTTGTTTATCCTGCAGAATATACAAGCTTTACTGTTTAAAATTAGAAAAGTGACAATATGGTGTTTAAATTTTATCTTGAATTAGGAATATGCACACAGAAAATTTACTTAAGTGTTTTCTTTCTTTCTCCCCACTCTCCCTCCCTTTCTTCATTATTTTTACTCCCTCACTCCCATTTTTCCTTTCATGAAGTGTAAAGTTAACGAGAACCTCTAATACACAGTGAAATTTTTGTGACTTGTGGTCAAACGCTTGCTTGCTGAATCAGACAAAAGGCAAAATCATGAGCAGCCTTGAAGCAGGGAAGGATGAACTCCCTTATAATCCTGTGCATCAGTTAAACAACTCAACTTCCAGAGAAAAATATCAATACCACTCTCACCAAAGTCAGCTCTACATTTCTTTAAAAGACATTTAATTTTCTTCTACTTGCTGTACAGAGTATGTCCTACTAGTCTTGAAGCTTTCTGAACAACAATTTCAAAAGCAAATGCTGATTAATTAGATTATAATAAGAAAAGTGATTTAATATTGTGTGTGTGTATATATATATATATATATATATTCTATATTTGAAGTATTATGCCAAACAGTGCAAAAAAAATTGAGGCAGACCTAAAAGAAAAATAGAAATATATTGCTGGTTTTAAGGTTGGTAAATGTTCAGTGGAGGCAGTGGAGGGATATGCATTTTAGGAAAGAATGAATGAGTGACATACAAAATTTTCCGAATTGCCAGAAATACATGCGCTGCTTATTAATATCAGACAAGGGAAATATCTATTCAGCTTTCCTAATTTTGCACTTCGTTTGCAAACATGTATATCACTTGCCTCCAAGAAATGCTTTTTGTTGTTGCTGTTGTTGTTTCTCTGAATGACATTTGGTTCAATGATACTAGCAATGAATATAATCATTGCATGTTTTATAAGAATTTTGTCTAAGATATATTTCCTTTTATCTTTCAATGTATTGTTTATGATTTTTTATTTTCAATCTTATTTTATGCTTATTATAATTTTCTAGCTAAATATGTTTGCTTTTTTCCCTAGTAACACAATATTAACTAAATTTCAGTTCATTCAATAAAATCATACCCTTCCAATCTGTGTGGTTCAATTCTATCTATTCCATTCAATTGTTTCACTGTGGTTTTAATTCTTCCTATGATATTTTTATATGCTTTCCTCCTCAGAAGTGACTGTAGATTCTGCCTTAATATTTTAAAAGAGAAATTATGTTTTTAAATTAAGCTTTATTAATGTAAACTTTTGAGATCTCATATTTTCCTTGCTTACAAAAAGAACGTTTTTCCAAGTTGTTCTTACATAGCTCTTACTACCTAAATCAATCAAGGAAACAAGAGGCTAATGAAATGTTAAACGTGAATACATTATTAGATTTACAAGAATAATAAAAGCAGTTTATGTTATACTTTTTAAATAAAAATGTTTGATTCTGTGATGAAGTAAAGTTTTAAGACTTTCTACACAGAAATTCTATTAAATTTCTATTAAATTGCCTCATAAATTAGAGGATAATGTTTTGAGGGTAAGAAAAAAGTATCTCATATTTCTTAAGTTTTGACCAAAGAGATAGCATAAAATTTGTTAGCTAGAACTCGAGTTGAGAGTTCTCTTGATGACAAAACTCATTGTACCAAGAGTGCTGAGACTTTAATAATGTAAATGACAGACTTTCAGCCCAATTATTCTGTTGCAATGTTTTATTTACCTTGTTGCTTTATATTTAGACTAAGTACAGTTTTCCTAAGGTTGGCATTACAGACCATAGGTAGGTAATTTCAAAAATTCTTGTGATGAGTTCAAACTTCACTTTCAAGCACAAGTAGAATATTTTACTTATGAGCTTTACAGTTTAACATACTGCTTCTTGAAATCCGAGAGATGAACTTCACTCAGATCATTTTGGGTACTGTTTCATATGTAGGGATAGAGAAATTTGTCAGCATTGTTTTGTTAATTCCTCTAAAATTTTTGTTCCTGGGAATTTTTATTATTTATGATCTTAATTTAATCTTTTTATTACATACTCAATGAAGATGCTCAAATCATATTCATTGTACTAATCTCAAACATTCCAGGGCTTTAAAATAAGTCCTTAAATAACAACTATATTATCTATAGAAACTAAACATTTCAATGAAGGTGACTTTAAAGTAAATTTACCTATGACTCTTGACTATACACTGAGAAATTATTCTAGATAAAAATTTTGGTGGTCAGTAAAAGACTTTTAACTAGAATTCAAAAATCACAACTGATGCTGATCAGTTTGGTCAAGAATGTGTTCGGGGATAGACAAAGGAGAGATGGAGATATGGAGATGTCTAATCTAGTTCTGGAAAAGCTGACAAGGAAATTCATTTGTGTCATGAAGGAGACAGTTAAATAAAATATGGGCCCTACAGGAGTATTGAGAAAACTGCCTTATTAGGATAGAAATTTCAAGTTACTAATGAGTCATAAAACTATGCAAATGGACATGGCAGGAAAAGTTCAAGAAGTTCAGTACCTATATACTGACCCCAGGCTACTCTCTGTTCTTCTGAGTGTGTGTTAACATAAAAGGAGCATGAATATTAACTTCACATACTTTCCTTCAGGTCAGTTGACACAGAGTGAGAATAGCATTAGACATTCTCTCCTGAGAAGCCGAACATTTACCTATTACAGTCAATGTTAAATGTCAGGGCAGGAGAGAATACAGATACACAAAGTTTTTGTTGAAGCTGTATTTTATTTCTTTGTGGCAATTTGATTTGCCTTATTTTACTTGCTTATTTTCTTTCCTTAGCAGATCACATTCAGAAATGGGAAATAATGGTTTCGATCGAGATTTCAGGGTGACTGTCAACATGCAAATTGGGAAATTATACCTTTTAAGGTTTCCTTTTTTCTTCTCACCTGCTAGTATTAAATAAGCATAACTTTCTGCATGTGATATTTTTTCTCTACCAGTTCATTTTTCTTTCTCTATTAATTATTTGTTCCTTGCAGTTAATTCTGGAAACCATGGCTAGTCCCCAAACTCATACATTCTTTAATATTGGAATATAAAATATTAGCCATAGTTTGTTTTCAGATTTGGAATTTAGCTTAACTAGCAAAAACAGGAAAATGTTCACTAGCCTGTAGTAAGATATAATGCAGAAATTTAAAAATCATTGTTTGTACCTAATGTATTTAGCTATGTTTTCTGAAACACTAATTGTGATCAATGAAATAATATACAATAATATTGCTTCCTTGACATACTGTTATTTAATCTATAATTAATCTCACATGCTTTCCCTATTGTAGTACTTGAAGTAATTGATATTAGTTAATTTTTCTGTTTCTTGTCTCAGGATGTCTCATCTGATTAATTTTGAGATCACATACGAAGTAT
>RJWT010000096.1:85231-96142 GCA_004365215.1 Cuniculus paca
GTAATTGAGGGAATCTTCCAGAATATACACAGATTACAGATTACTATAAGTAATACAAACAACATAGGACCATATTTTTTTTTTTTTTTTGCGGCACTAGGGATTGAACTCACAATCTTGCGCTTGCTGGGCAGGTGCTTAGACCGCTGAGCTAGATCCCCAGCCCTGTTTTTTTTTGAGACAGGGTCTCACTATGCCGTTCAGGCTGGCCTTGAGCTCACTTTGTAGCCCAGGCTGGTCTCGAACTCACAACAATCCACCTGTTTCAGCCTCCCGAGTGCTGGGATTAAAGGCGTGAGCCACCACGCCTGGCCAGGACCATATGTTGAAGAGGAGTATTTTTCAGGTTAAAGAAATAGCATTTGGAAAGTCCTTAAACGATGTCGCAAAAATATTTTTTATGAGGTAAACATTGACAAGCAGAGAAAAAAGGTTTAAAATAAAGTTTATGTGATAACAAAGGGACATTTTACCAGTCTTCTTTCACCAGTTTACTTTCTGAGAGCAAATGAAAGGCTATAGGACAGTTAGAGGAGTATGATGTCATAAAATGATGAATGTTTCATATTTCCAAGTGGTACATTAAAGTAAAGACTGTAAAGGGCCATTTAGACATATATCTATTTGTGATATATATGTGTGCACATGTATATATATATATATATATATATATATGTATATATATATATATGTCTGTATACATGCTTATATATGTACTTTTAAAGGTCTTGAAAATAATTTTTAGTTTTATATTGGTGTGTAGTTAAGATACCCATGTTTATATCATAATGAGTAAAGAATAAGTAGTAAGTAAATGAAGACAATAGACTTTTTTTTAAAAAAATTACTGAGATGAAAAGAGAATAAGTAAAAGCTGAATAGAACATAAGATAAAAGGAGAGCTAATTTGTTTTTTCATCCATTGATTTTATTTAAAAGAAGTAGTCATGCATGGTTAAAACACTCTAAAAAAGAGTCTACAGAGTTGGCAGAGTCTGAACATGAAACAATAAGAGTAGGACCAAAGGGATCATTAAAAGAAAAGTTGTACCTATAAGCCAAGAAAGAACATGATTCATTTAACAGCTATTCAAAATAGACTGAGAGCCAACAAGAATAACAGTGAAAAATGCATGAATATGTGCAGGTAAAGCTGTAAGCAAAGCAGTCTGGTAAAAAACATAATGTGTGTGTGTGTTTGTGTCTTTGTACTGGTTTTAGGTGGTTTTCATATTTATTATTAGGTAAAATGGAGAGTTGGCTACTAAAAGGGAAATATGAATTAGAAGTTATCTTATTCAAAAGAAGATATCCAAAAAATGTGTAGATTGTGCAACAAATGATTTAACAGAGACAGGTAAAATTTTGCTATTTTGCTTTTAGCTCTTTGTTGGTGCTGGCTCTCTGGCTTGTATAATGCAACAAACATTGCTCTTTGAGTAATGTTTTTTAATTATTGCATTTTGAGTATAGGAAAGGGAAAAGAGAATAGATTTATAATTGAAATTTTGTCACAAAGTAGAGAAAAATTGGGACCAGTTTTTCAGAAGAAAAAGATTGGGTAGAATTCAGGTATAAATAATATGATAGGTAGAAACATATTTATCGATGGAAAGAAAACTGTTAAGTACTGATCCTCTCCAAGAATTTTGAACTAGATGAAATGTGGCAAATGAGTGAGGACTGAATTGGTTAGAGGTATCTATGAAAAACATGTTTTCATAGCAATGTGTTAAGTTGTTAAAAATGATCAAGTGAAAATGGGTAAATATGAGTAATAACATAGATTATCATGCCAAATATATTAGTTATGTGATTACTAAAGTGATTCAGGACTTGAGAATTGGACTAAGAAACTGTAGTGTGTGATTCTCTGGTAAAGATGTGAGATGTATTCAGACTAAAGATGAAAAAAACCTTAACCTGCTATTAGCATGGGCTTTGGGAAGAGACCTCTGAATTGGAAAACTTGCTTTGGCCTGGGAAAAAGATAGTGTTTGCGCCCGTGTGCTAGTATTGCTTATTTAACTATGTGAGCCACAGTGGACCTCTGCTGGGTGACTCCTTGCTTCTGTGTTACGAAGTTTAGTAAACAAAAAGGGAACCCTCGTGACCTTCACTCTGGGCTCTGCAATTCTAGTCCTAAGTAGAGAGAATGAAAAACACATTTATGTTTTTCAATTTGTTCAGACAATAATGTAAAGAAAAAGTTTAAAGCAGCAATACTTTTAAAAATTAAGGTTCTACTAGCATCAATATACATAGTGGGCTAATAGATTCAAATTTAGATGGATAGATAGATAAAGAAATAGATAGACAGACAGATAGATAATGGATAGATATGTCCAATAATAATCTTTGAACTCTCTAAAGGCAAGGCAAACCAATAATTAAATGCTTCCTTTGGACAAAATTCTAAGCAAAACAACAGTGAATGTGTTGGATGTGTCAATATTTCATGTATAGTTACTGAATATTTATAACATTGTAGGGTTATCTATCTCCATTTTGTGTTTGAAGAAACTGAGATAATTACTCAAAAAATTATAGTATAAAAAGTAAAATCTTGGAACAGAACAATTTGGTCCTTAAGTGAATAACTCTTCTATTGTCCCTATATTGCCTTTTAAAAATTAGAGGAAAAAAATCAAGCAGACTGTATTCTCACTTTCATGTAGTTTGCAATCCAGCATGGACCGATGATATATATGACAAGCTAGTATATAATTTTTATTCTGATAAATATTACATGAAGGCATAAAGTTTCTATGTATATTTCTAATTGTAACTGAGAAAGCGAGGTTACAATGAAAATACTTAAGAACTGAGACTCAGAGTACTGGATAAAAAAACCTAGTAACTCTGTCACCTTGACACAGTTAATAATGTTGTAAATATTATATTAGTATCTTAGAAATAATAGGCATTAGGTAAATGATACTTCATATTAATGGCAAGTAAAGACTATTATGAACTGTAATTTTTATATAGATTTCTTTTTGATAATGCATATATTGACAATCTTATGAACATGCAATAATATTTGGAAATGTTTTCTGAATTAAAAAATTATTGAAATCTCACACCTCTGCTTTTCCTACACTAATCTTAGCATAATTATATTTTGTGAAATGTATTAAATATTTTAGCATAAATCTAATATTTATAATATATCGATAGAATCAAACTGCTTGATATAGAATAAAAGTCTCATAAAATTCAAATCAAACTTTGGAAATCATAAAAATAAAGATATATATATGTATATACATATATATTTTATTCCATTGGTTAATTCCAAACTGGACATAGTAGCACATGCCTGTAATATCAATTTTCTGAGAGTCAAATGTTAGAGGAGCAGAACTTTGAAACTCAGTCTAGACAATTTAGCAAATTTGATGAGAACCTAACTCAAACTCTTTTAAAGTGCTGGGTTTAATTTCCAATCCTGCAAAATTCAAAACAAAAGTTGCTTAATGGAAGAAATTAGATTAAATCATCATCGTTTAAAATGTGTATCATTTTCATTAGAACCATCAATTCTGTATGGGAATTAACCTCTTCATGTGGCTATATACCTCAAATACATGAAATTCTTCACACACAATTTGTAGAGTAATTTGGTTAAGAATAAATTTCACAGGTATATTAAATTATTTTATTTTAGTTTTAAATATTCTCTCAATATTATTGAAATAAGCCAAATTGCTACAAGTATAATTTGGAAATTTATTTTATCCTTAAATTTTATATAATTATTCTGAGTAATATAAAATTTTTCTTCTAAGGAATATTTTATTAAAATCTGTAATATTGAATACACCTTGTGGAAAAGAAAATAACTAATTTTCCCAATACAGCGCTGAAATTCAAAATAAAGTTCTTATAGAAAATTATTCAGTGTATTAGCCTCTATAAAGAAAATTGCCCCAAACAATGATTTGTTCACGTTTGCATGCCCAAATAATTTCTGCATAGTTAAATATTATTTCTCACAGTATGGTTCAGGAAAAAATATTTGAAAGAGAGGTAAAGGTACTGATGTCAACGAAGTTTAGTTACTTAGAATTGAATGAACAGAATTCAGAGCAAAATTGACAGCAATAAATGATTGTTTCATGTACTTATTCTCTATTAGGCATAAATCCAATTTAGAATTCATTCTAAGTTGTTGATGCCTAAAGTATTAGGCCCATTAGGTAGTATGGAAATCAATCAAAGTTTCTACTGCCCTTGGAAAGGCAATGGCCCAAATGTGAATATTTAAGAGAAGCTAGAAATCATTGTAAATGTCCTTAACTTGTTAATAGTTTAAAGTTTAAAATGTGACCTAATTATTGTCATACTTAAAAATATATATAAATAAAATACAATATACTAAATTTTAGCATATTTTGGTTTTGAAACCCTTCACTGAACTGTTAGAGAAAATTGAACTATATTTCATAAGACAGTAAATGTTGCATCTAAGAAGATATATCTTGATTTTACCATTTGACAATTAAGTTTTTATTTCAGGCAGTTGAGTCACATTAACACTGTATGTAATTAATCTTGCATATACCCCCCCGCACACATTTAGTGAGTATTTTTTTAGCATTGATAAATTAGTTTGTTCAGTAATAATATATATCATTTTGAAACACTTAAACAAATTTGAGATGCCATTTTCTTCATTTTGTGAAAACGGTCACATATCCTCACTGTACTACTTTTCTTTCTTGGAGAAAATAATTAATAATAAAGCAAATCATATCTCCATTATCTTTCCATAAACTATAGACTGTAAAATTATTATTGTAAATACACTGTGAAATAAAAACTATGCAAATTTAGATTCAAATATGTACTTAATAGTAACATCCATAAACTTTGAGAATGTGTTGCTCTCTCTGTATAACAATGGAATTTTTCATAAGCCATAGTAAATTTTGACAAAATAAAGAGTATGCCACATTTTACATCTTTAAATACAGGGAATCATCTGGAGAAATTCTATTTCTCTCACAGTGGAAATAAGACATGATAACTGTGTCCAAAATGCAATGTAAAATTCAGTTTATTTTAATACAGAAAAGACAGTTTCATCAAGCCTTAGACACTGTACCTCTTGCCTTTGTGGAGCTGTATTTTTTCTATAAGATGTGCAAAAAGCATTTGCCAATTTAAAATGGTTGAGGTGGGAGTGCACGCGGAATAGTGCTAAGAAACAAAAAATCATGTCTCTCATATTCCTTAAGTTAAAATGTCAAAGTGGTTATTTTCATTTTTATTTTTATTCAAAATGTATTAAAAGCAATTTTGAGTTTCCTATTGAGAGTTCCTGAAATACATTGCAGGTAGATTCAGGATCAGCTCAGGACACACGCTGTTTGCCTTCTAAACATGTCCGAGTAGAGCAAAGCCTCCACTTATTTTCTTCATCAGTCTAATCCTTGCAAAAATGTTGACCTACAGGAATATTACATTATACAGCTTATTTGAAAGATCTTGGCCTTGTTAGCTCAAGATTGGCAGAGCAGTGTTTCACAAGTTGACTGCATACACTAATGGCTAATCGGCTTCAACACTTCAAGCTAACACCGTTAGTAGATTATGACCATACCATTCCTTACTGTACTTGTAAAACAGATGCAACTATGTTTGAACATTACTCAGAAAAGTTATGCAACAATGAAAAGATTTGTATTACATTTATAATAGTCCCTGGCATACAATAAAGTTACAGAGAGTGATTATTATTTTTCTTAATTAATTTAAAGTAAAAAGTAAAGTTGATTTCGGAACTGCAGTTTTTAGTTTTAGTTTTAGTTTTAGTTTTAGTTTTAGATTTCCTTGGTGTTTGAAGTAATAAATGTGGCATCATTTTCCTATTCTTTTTGAAAGTTGTGTGAGATTCTCTGGAAAGAAAACATAGATCTTCAAACTTATTTTATAATTAATTTCAAACCTGCAAAAAAAGACAGATAATCTACATTTAATGAGAAGAATGCACATTGATTTCAAAAAATCACATCCGTGATCCCAATAATAAACATAGTACTAAACATCTAAGATTATGAGAAAATAAATGAAATAAATATGACTTTTTTATATTTCTATATAAATTAGATATGTATGAATTAGACACACACTAGTAGTGTTTTTTTAAAAAATGAAGATGTTTAACAAAGGAAAACATTTTTTTTGTAGTATTATTCCATCTTACTAAGAAAATTCCAGGAAAAAGTTCCAGAGACAATGAAACTAATCTTTTCCTACATATTGTTGCATTCCACAAACAATAATATTTTTAGTTGTTCTGCAAAATGTTTTGTCATTTCTTTTCAAATGTGTATAGATTTGCCATTTAAAATTTCAGTGTATGCATATTTGCATGTGTTTAAATATGCATTCCCTTGAAATTGCCAGTCCTTAGTTACCATCCTACCTACTTCTATTAGTTCAATATAAAATAACTGAGAATGTATGATTTGTGACTACTGCCTCTACCCCTTGTTAAGCTTATCAGTTTAACACCAGCAATCTCTAATCATCAGTTAGCCACTTTGTCAAATCCAACCATATTTTCTAAGTCTTTCCCCTCTCAACTATTCTACAATTCTTGAATTTATTATTTAGGATCTAAATTTGAGGGGCTGATTTTTATCTTTTACTTATGGATATCATAAAACCTCTCTGAGACATATTGCTAGTCAGTAAAAATAATAATATTACACATAAATACTTCAAGAAATACTGATTTTTTTGCATTATTAGAAAATGTTACACACATAACACATTGGAACTGTTAAAATTATTGTCATCCTCCTTGATGCTATTATTGACAGGAATATTTACCACTGACATGAGTCCCTTAGCTTTCTAATGCTCTTTTTTTCAAACATTTCTCTTTATTTATAATTTTCTTATAATAACTTTTAGGCATTTACTTGATAGCTATACTTAATATTGCTTGTGATCTTTAGAGATTCAAACTTGATCAATCCACACCATGAGCCAGACAGTTGACTCTAATAGACAGCTTTGCCCCTGGCCCTGGAGCTTGTCTATTAACTGGTGTAGCTAAATTGTGGTGTTTATTCCTCTGGCATAACCTTGTCAGATTACTGCATGTTTGCTAATCCACTCTATCAAAGCTGACAACTTGACAGACAGTCTCTGTGAGAAATTTCTGCTTTTCTTTTCCCTATATTTGTAGGCTCTTGAAATTCCTGCTGGTAATGACACTAGAGAATATACTATCAACTGGACCGTTCACAATCCTCAACCACTCGCAGAAAAATGGAACCCATTTTTAATATTGTTTAGGTACCAGTTTGAATGTGGTAGGTGTGTTACAAGAGTTATGGTCATAGGATAACTGAAAGAAGAGTTACACAGGGCTGGGGAGTTAGTTCAGCGGCACAGTGCCTGCCTGGCAAGTGAGGGTCATGAGTTGGATCCCCAGTACCAAAAAAAAAAAAAAAAAGAAGAGTTACACAAAGAGATCTCCATGATTTATATTGGATCAATCACTTGGGATTGTTAGCTGCAACCTACTAGTTGGCTAATTTTCACAAATTTATCAATGGAGAGGTAGCCACTAAAGTTGTTGGAAATCTGAGGTGAAGGTTGAAGACATTAAAGTGATTAAGTCATGATGAAAATGAGTTCTTAATCTCCATTAAGTTATTTAGACTGGAATAGAAACCAGGTTTTATGCTTCATCAGAAAATACAAGAGACATTAATTATCATAGAACTAAAATATTTCTCACGGGGAATTTTTATTTGTGTGTGTTTGTTTGTTTTCCAGCAGAGATTTGAATAATGTTTGTTCGATAGTGTGTTCTCTGTGAATCAAATGGGTAGGCAACCTAATAAGATTTTCCTTGACATTCATAATCAGAAAATTTTTGAGTTTTCAGTGTGCAAAATCCAACCAAATATTATAAATTGAGTATAGAAGATGGTATCCAGTCTTTAAACCAGACATTTACAGTAGAGTTGTATTATAAAGTAAAAATTGACCAGTACTCGGAAGTATGAAAACACGTGCATAACTGACCTATGTGAACCATTTTAAGCCATCTCCAGGACACCACTGAATCAAATTCATTCAATGCATTCTTAAATTAGCTTCTTGATAGTTTCCCATTACCAGTTAACAAGGAACTAACTTAAGAAATTGATAAGGAAGTGTTCAGTAATCAAGGGGGTCACAAGTTAGCAAACCATGAAAGTAGCCTAAACCTGTGACACTCCTGTATAAATCAAGGTTGACTGGGAAACAGTTTCATTTATTGATTTATGTTCTATACGTGATTGATTTTATTTTGCAACTACAGAAATGAATAGTTACAGTAGAGAATGTACAGATAACAAAGCCTTAAAAATCACTATCTGAAAAAAAATCACTATCTGGAACATTATAGAAAATTTTACTAGATATCAACCCTATCACACTATTGTATAAGTGAAGTTGGAGTGGGAGATAGTCTCATTTACTCATTTAGTTATTGTCTGTGATTGCTTTTATGCTTAGAACTACAGAGGTGAGTAGTTGCAATAGAAGACTTACAGACTGAGGAGACTTGCATATTCTCTATCTGAAACATTAGAGAACATTTCTGCTAATTCTCCAGGTAGACTAAGAACCAACAAGTTATTTCAAAATTTTACAGACATTACTTTTCTTGTCTACTCTGCCACCTAACCTTGTCAAGGAAACTATGGGAGAAATGTGTCATATTGACAGAAATAGAACTATGCATGGGCTGGTGAAAAACTTGCTACTGTTCAATATTCCTTTCATATGAACTTTTTCCTAAAATGCCCAGTTAGTATATAGTTTATTCTGGTTCTTTTCATGACTTTCAGATAAGCAGTTTGTCCTATAAAAGCAGAGATATTAATTTGAATGTAGATTTATCTTTTTTATGTCTGCAGTGTCCTTGCTATAATCATCATCATTTTGGGAATTAAAGAATACCAACCAACAATGGAGTATTATTCGGCTATAAAAAATGATCACATGGAGGCTTTTATAGGTAAATGGATGTGACTTGAGAGCATACTCATAAGTGAAATAAACCAAACACACATGTGTAAACACCGCATTGTCTCCCTAGTGTAAGAAACTGAAAGACTCAATAAGATACAAAATTCCCAATAAATATGGAGAAAAGGTTCTGAAGTCCAATGGTGCTTTTATTCTTTGATTTGATTGGTTTAAGTCCCTTTCCTACTATTTGAAAGCAATATGCGAGAAGATAGGAACAGCTCTTTTGAAAAATGAGACACTACAGTAGCCATTGCTGGTTTCTTGTTATCCGGCTTGAAGACCTGTAATGCTATTCTCTTTTATCTGGTTTTGTACTACTTTGTTTTGTTTGAGATTATTGTTTGTAAATGTATGAACAACCATTTTGAAGAAAGCAAGAGACCCTAGGGTAACCATTGTTAATCTCCTGTTGTTATATCTTGAAAACCTGTGTAGTTTGCAGTGTTCTGTTTTGAAATGCTATATTATGTTTGACTCTATTCTGTTTTCTTTTGCTTTTTTTGTTCTGTTTTGTTTTGTTTTGTTCTATTCTCTTTAAAATAAAATAAAAAAAAAGAATACCAACCAAGAGTCTCTTTTATGGAAAAAGTAGTAGGACAATGGACTCAAACAGAGTTAATCTTTTTAGTTCTCTAATGACACAGGAAAACTGACTTGGTATAAGGTCTAGATAGTCTGATGATAGTTCCATGATAGTCTCAGTTGAAAAATGACTGAGAAACTTTGACTTCATAGATTTAAACAAAGTTCAGTGGATGGTATTGTATTCCTACAGGCAAAACACAGAGGTGTGGTCCAACAAATGAATTTGAAAGTGGCCCTTCTCATTTGTCACCAAATAATACAATGAATCAGTGTTTGCTTCTAACCAACCCCTTCTCAACCTCCCTTGAATTTGCTATGTGTAATATTCTTTGATACCGAGGTGAAAGTATTCCTAATAGTGTCTGAATGAAAAGAGGGAAAACTACAATAAGCACTTTTAACTTGTATAGTAAATGAGTCTCTCATAACACAGGTATACGGTCTCTATATCCCAATAGTTAGCTAGTGAAATACCTATTGTAAAAATGAAACATTTAAAAAAATCATTTTAAAAGGTCAATTTTGAGATAAAAATTGATAAACAGTAGGTTATTATTTTACACAGCTTCCTTTCTCTAAAATATTTAGAAGACATGCAATTTTGCTATAAAATTTAATTCATATAGGTAAGTTTTTGAGGATGTCATTTATTTAAAAAAATCAAATTATTGCCAGGTGAAATTAAGTTACATTGTAGAGTATGTTAGTATATGAAGAAAAAATTGAAGACATGATTGCATGGTGATTAATATGTTATAATTAACTGTAATTCTCTTCTCTGCATGACCTTTTTTCTGACTTACTTCATGCTAGAGTTTTGCATAAGTGTGCTGACAAACTTTTGTTCCTTGAATTACTTTGTTTCTTAAGAGATACTTGAAAATGGGAATGAAGTTAGAAACTATTCATGAAATTCTTCAAAAAGAACACTAAAATACTACTTAAGTTTAGGTTTCTTAACTTATTCTAAGAGAAAATAACTCAGTGTTTTTTTTGTGTAATTGCTTTTATGAGCTCCAATACAGGCAGTATATTTGAATGAGTTCAGTTAAATTTTTAAGAAAAAAAGAATGACCTTACACAATCAAGAAAATGAATAATTTTAAAAATTTATAAGCTAAAATATGACAGTAATTTTCCCAAGCAGTCAGGCACATTGCCCTTTTATATTACCGGCCCCAATGAATTATGAATGCTGGCTGAATAAAAAGCCCGAGGGTGACAATGGAGCCGCGTTTGTCATTTGCACTTACGAAATGTACACTGCCCTAGCTGGAT
>RJWT010000097.1:0-95735 GCA_004365215.1 Cuniculus paca
AAATAAGAGAAGTATCAGGAAATAGTGATCATTATGATATTAACACTAATTGTGTCTTGTGCAGTTCAATGAGAAATACTCATACAGAGTAAGTCAAGGATTCATATTAAAAATCTGAGGATAACCACTGAAAGAACTGTATAAAATGTACAATTAAAATCCAATAGAGAGAAGAAAATAAAATACTTCATTATGCCAACAAACAAAGCCAAAAGAAAACTGCAGCATCTAACCATAAATAGACCACAGGGCCCATTATAGTTAATAAAAAATTTTGTTCCCTTCTGCCAAAGTATGGAATCACAGTCCCTAATCTATCACCCGCCTAATGGGCTGCATTCATTTTAGCCTGGTAGATAAGTGGAGATTTTTCTTTTCTTTAAAGCTATCTCTATTATTTTCCAAAGAGAAAAAAATAACAAAACAGTTTCAAAACAGGTTCAAAGGAGCATTACAATAATTACTACATTGAGTATTATTCTTGTAATAGTTATTCATAGTACAAGATACAGGCATAATATCTTGTCCAAACAATATTAGCACAAACTTTTCTTTTCAATGAACTAAGAGAAATGAGCTGTATAACTAGATTAGTGTTTTAATGCTGAACTTGTGAAAGAGGGTTCCCCTCTCCCAGCCACTCAGCTGAAAACTTTGTGGACAGGATCATCAAGACTAGCATAATTTTTTGGCCAAACTCTCCTCTTGGCATTTGTAAGTGTTGTTCATAGATAAAACTGGAGATAAGAAAATAGAATAAGCACATTGCATTAGTTAGATCTCATGAGGCTATGATGTGATAACTCCCAAATCTTAGTGGTTTAGAAAAACAAGGGTTATTTCTCACTCATGTAATGGAAGTGGAAGTCAGCATCACCCCCCTTCCATGTTGTCTTTGTCTATAACTCCATCTGAAGGACGAGCTCTTCTCTGAGGCAGCCTCTTTCTCAAGGTGAAAAGGCTAAGAGAGTAATTGTAGAATAAGATGCTACTCTTAAAGATCTGCTCTAAGTTGGCACAGATCACTTCTATGCCATAGCAAGCGGGCTGAGAGGAGACACAGCCTAAATCAAGAGCAGTGAGTATTTTGAACAACTATTATGATCTTCTATAAATGGGATGTTCCCTAACCATTATGTTTTTGTTACCTTATCTTCCATTCATTATTTAGAAGTTATCTTTTCTCAGATCAGATGAAACTGTCTAGTTAAACTGCATCTCTAAGACTGAAGCTAAAACTTGACCCTGTATCCTATTGTTTTTTTTCTTTTAGATTACATTTTGATGTGTCTATGATATCACTCCTTCTTCTTCATTTCTAAACTTGCGATTGTTTATAGATACATTATAGAAACATGTACATTTATATAGCTTTCTATGTATATAGTTTCCCTATGAGATTTTTTGAACCCAGTAGGTTTACTATTATTTTAAAATAAATAAATAGACATTTCATTTATCAGTTCTAAGCCTCATGTGCAAGCAGTTAATATATTTTCTTATTTTTACAAGAGCGAATGCTATGGGACTGAATTCATCACAGCTAGGTGAGAGCGCAGTTTTTTCCTGAAATCTTCTCTCATTTTCCACATAGTGAATAAATGGAGCAGATTCAAAACTTAGAGTACATTATAAAGAAAAAAATCTAACAAGTCAGTGTTTATTGAAAAGTTTAGAGACAGATGTGCCCCTTTTAGTAATCTACAATCATGATCTTAAAATAGTTCAATAGTCAAGACATCAAGCATGTCTGCAATTCTCTGTCCCAGGTTTTGCACACAAGTGCTACACATGGCTTTGTAAGCCAACTAAATTGGATGAAGAGGTGGGGAGTAGCCACACAACACCAAAAACAGTAATACCTTACAAACTATTATTTGCAAGGTAGTAGCTCACAAAGCAGATTCCCATCTATGACCTCATTTCAACTTGCCCCATACTTTATACTATAAAAGACTGGTGTTAATATTTTATACATGAGTAAAACAAAACTCTAAAACATTTAATGACTTGTCCAAGTTTAAACAGCTTGTGGATATATTATTATCTAATAGCACTCATATGCCCATGTTTATAGATAGGCCATCTATTGTTTTTCTATGTAAGTCTACCATCAGCAAAGTCCTGGCCTGAATAAAAATGATAACTTACCATTAGACATCATCAAAAATTATTACATTTTCCCACCAATTCACATTGTAGACAATTAGGCATTCCTATTTTCTAGAGTGTTATCTTTTTATTTAGTTCTTTTAAAATGACTTCGAGCATCATGACTTGGAAATCAGAATTTTTGGAGGACTAATATATGTTTAATGAGTGAAGTCAGGAGTTATGTTTTAGATAGGGTTTTTTTTTAATGTATCAAGCAAGTCAATATCAAAGAACAGTCACTCAGTGAACGATGACCTGGTAGTTTTTCACAAATAGAACAAGGACTTTTCATGTCACCATGAATTTAATACTGTCTCTGGTGCTTCCCTTCACAATCTCTTTGATTGGATTATGTTCAAGGATACATGGGCCTCTTGTCTTTGGAGTTCATTTAAGAGTTCATTTTCCAGCTTTGACATTCAGCTCGGGGATTTCAACAGCAATTAATCAGAACTATCCATATCGGAAACATCATTAATCTTTGCCAGACAGAAACGATTATGCTTGCAACTAAACTTCAATGGGCTTTTTGGAGGTAGGATTTACCATTTTGCAAATGTTTTGAAAGGAAAGTCATAGCTTTGAAGCAAAGTGGGAGAAACAATCTTAAAGAGTTAGGACCAAAATCCAAAAGTCATTCACCCAGTTCAGAAAGGAAACATTTGTTTCTGCTCCAGGTTATAAGAACAGTCACTTCAAGGTTGAATGGGCTCCAAGCTACATTAGGGCACAGGGTTACCTGGCCTCCAAGTTTCAGAATTCAGTTATTCTCTACCCCTTTCCCTCATCCCTTGGGATGAGCTCATTTCTTCCTGATTTCAATTAACACCTCAGTGCCTCAGTGTACATGACTCATGGATTCATTCAGTTATCCAGAAAGCATTGACCAGAAAGCACTGCTTCAGTGACCATCATATGATCGCTTCCATTTGCTGAGTTCTCTCTACAGTCAAATACCAAACTAACCTTCCCTGTGCACTGAGGACATGAGGTGTGGTGACTAACATGGTGTAGGATCTGGAAGTCAAATGCCTGAAAGAGAAGCCTCTTTCTGTTTCTTGTAAATTGATCAACTTTGGTCAAGGTATTTTTTCTGTATGACTCTGCTGCTGCTTCTCTAAAATGGTTATGAAAAAATGTACATACTTATAGAGTATTATTGGTTTGATTTTCAGAATTTGCGGAAAGATTTTGTGTAAAATGTCTAACATAGTGCCTCAGTAAACTTCTAAGCAACATTAATTATAGTAATTGTTATTTCCCTTTTTATATAATGACAATACTTTCAGGATATAGGTAATTTTTTTATCAAACTTAAATACCTGTCTGCGTTATTAAACATAATGGTAAAACCCTCTTGGATTATGGCCCATGGAAATAAGATGCTAGAAAATACATCTGCTCTTGACCTCAACTTCAAAAAATACACAAAGTGTATTTGCGAGATGACCACAACATTAAAAGTACATAAGAGCTCAGAATTCAAAATTTCTATCACCTTCTTTTCCTAGCCTGTTCAGAGTAACAGAATTTCAGAGATGAGAACACCAAAATGCAGATCTTCAGTCACAGTAAGATGCTCTGTTTATAGCCAAGAGCATTCATGTCAAAGAGGTTAAAGGATGTGGTGATAGTGGCACAGGCTGAGCTGCAGGCTCTTGTCCCCTGACACTCACAATCATATATCACCACTGGGATGTCTTGATCTCACCATTATCCACCATTTCCAAATGTAAACTTATCATTTAACACATTTATTACTTATTCACTGCTATTTGGAGGTCTACTGCTTGGAAGACTCAAGTTTGACAAAATTCTGTTTCTCACATTGCAATTCATCAGAACCATCCATATTGGAATCATCATTACTGTTTACCAGATAGGAGCAGCTAATGTGTCGACTAAATTTCCAATAGGTTTCCCTTTTTTTTTTTTTTTTTTTTTCAGAAAGGGCAGGCAAGGCTTTGAAACAAAATGGGAGAAGTGATTTTTTTTTTAAGTGTTAGAAACAAGCTGCAAGGGTTGTGGGACGAGTCCTTGAAGAAATCCTTTGTTACTGATGCAAGATATAAGGACTTCACCTGTTCATCTCATGCCTATCAGAAAATACTTCCCCATGGCATGGTACCCAGGTTCTGACCTCTTCTTACCTCCAGCAACACCACTGTGTGCCAAGCCATGACCATCTGTCACTTAGTTTACTGCAGCAGCTTCCTACCTGGAGAAATGGCCTTTACTTTTACCCTTTTGCATGTATTCTCAAAGAATACACAGAAATAATTGCCAGAGAGATGCTTTTAATCATCATGCTTGTCATTCCTATGTAAGAATTCCCCATACTTCTCACTGGGCTTTGAGGAACACTCAGCTCCCTTCCAAAGACCCTGCACTGTCTGGCTGCCTGCTCCTTCCTTCCAGCCTCATCTCTTACTGCTTACCTCTATTCACTCCACTTCACCTGCACTGCCTCTGGCCCCTTGAATTCTTTTTGAACCTTAGGAGTTTTGATCTGATCAATTCTTGGGCTGAAATAATCACCACTAAGGCACCTGGCTCACTTTCTCACTTCTTTCCTGTCTTTGTTTAGAATGCTTCTCTCAACCAGGTGTACCTGGATTAGCATGTGTACTAGCTTTCCCACTGCTGGGACAAAATATCTTATACTCACAATTTGGAAGAGGAAGAATTTATTTTGGCTCATGGTTGCAGAAGATTTAGTCCATTGTTAGCTGACTCCATGGCAAAGACAAGATGGCAGAGGGCATGGCAGAGCAAAGCTGCTTAGTTTCTCATGGCCAGGAAGCAGAACAGGAGAGTAGTGCCAGCAAGGAAGGGGCCAAGGACCAAATGTAGACCTCACAGTTGTGCCTCCATGACCTGCAAAGACACTCCCAGAAATGTGTTTTACTAATCCCCACTCAACTGTGCCAAGCCAACCAAGTTGACAACTTTAACTATCATGTCTGTTAAATATTGGAACACAGTCCAGGATGAGTGTGCAAACATACATACACACAGTACAGTTCTGATTTTTGAACTATAGTTACCCATTTATGTGATGTCTAAGATAAACGGGATTGTTTTAGAGTTAAAGGGTATGCACTTCATAATTATGCTGGGATAATAGGAACAAGCTAAGCCTGCCTTGGGCTAAGTGAGACATACACCTACCCACACTTAGCCCACATAACCTGCTCAGAATTTTCCCATTTATTACCTTTCGACAAACTAATAGTTCTGATTATTATGCATATTATTTATTGACTATTTATTCCTCTTGCAGAATAAGTTCCATGAAGGTAAGGATATCAATCTCTTTATCAATGCTCTCTAAGTGCCTAAAATAGTGCCTGATATTGTGACACAGAGCAGATTCCCCACTTGTCTAATTCAATGAATGATACAAGGAAATCAAAGATGACTTCAAAAATTCTCTCAATCTCTGAGCATGAGGTGAATATTTCTGTTCAGTACTATCAGAATGGATAAAAATGAATGAGTATGCAAATGTAAAATTTGAATGACAGCCATGAAATTCTAAATTTTTCATATTGGATATGAAAGAGAAACTAATGGACGATATGGCTCCGTCTTCCTTTCTTCAATGAAACATATAATTAAATCAGTGTTTGTAAGTTTCCTTCCTGTTCTCTACCCTTGTATGCTTGTGTGTCTCTGATTTGCTCCTTTTGTTTTCTGTTTGTTTGTTTGTTTGTTTGTTTGTTTGCTTTTTGGCTGTTTTTGAGGCCAGGTCTCACCATGTAGTTCAGATTGGCCTTGAATACTTTGTAGCCCAGGCTGGCCTCAGAGTCCCAGCAATCCTCCTGCCTCAGCCTCCCAAGTGCTGGGATTACAGGCTTGCTCCTTTGTCATATGTATTTGACTCAGTGGTAGAGTGCGTTCCTAATATATGTGGGACCTTGAGTTCCATCTTCAGCGCTGGAATGGAGGTAGTATCAGGCTTATGTGCAAATGTCTACCTAAAATCTTGTTTCCCTCAACCTCTCCACCACCCCAAGAAAAAGTTGCACCCATAAGACAGTGTTAAATAACACCATCCTTATTTATGTACCTCACATATGTTTTAGAAATGAATGTTTCATTGCATACAATTCATCACATCGCTATCTACCATGTACCTATACCTGCATGCCTTCCCTGTGTCTTTCAATGGATTGTAAGGCTTTAGAGACAGAACTTCTGATACTCACTTTGGGCTTCATGGCAACCAGCACTATCCTTGGCATACCGAGGCCGCTGTATATGTATTCACTCCTCTGAATTAAATTGAATTTCATTCAACCACACTGTATTTTCATCTCACTGCCCAGTCCGCTTACTCAACATGGGCAGTATGACTGCAAGAGGCCAGTTTCACTCTAAGACCTTACCTCATCGCGATACCAAAGGCCCTTACTAACCTGATATTTTCATTCACTAGTAGTTTCTTATCCTCAGCTCACCCCACTGCTAGCTGTAAAGATTTTTAAACACTACTTGTTATATTTGGATGGTCTGTTTTCCTTGCTATATTACAGATAAGGAGGTCTTTTTATTTACACGTAAATAAAAGAATTTTTAAATAAATTTCAAGGTATCAGATCTAATCTATGTCTGTACAGAATCTTCTACACTTGTATTCTCAGTCATAAACTTCAATGTATGTATGAAATACACAGTCATGTGTGTAGCATCCCTAAAACATATGGGGGATAACCATTGGAATATATTTCAGAATTCCTTTGCATTATTTTTTGATCCTCTCACATTTTGAGGACAGCTTTGCAAGACTTTATTGACTCTGTGACTGAACAATTTGCCTATTGTGGCTCATATTTTCTGTTTCTGAGCTGTTCCTCGTATTTCATCCTCAAATGCTTTTACCATATGCTTAGTACCACTCATCTATGTTTAACTTTGATTATACTCAATTTCTCCTGTAATATCAGCCTGAAACCATCTTCAGCCTTCCAAGTTGAACTTGGACCTAAATCTTTCAGCAATAAAATGCCAGGAAATAACTTCAATGCACACTATAATCCAGAAAGGCTATCTGGGTTTGTCCTTCACTGACAAGTGTCTTGTATTTTACCCTCCACACATCCATGCCCAAAGTCTTCTGCCATCAAAGCATCCCATATGAATCAGTGATAATCTCCATCATTTAAAAAATCTCTTCCCTCTTGCTCCATCAGAAAATATACAGTATTTTGTCCCCTACCCTTTCTTGGCATGCTTTTTCTGTTCAGTCTAGAAGCAGATAATTCATGTGACAGCTACACTTGATTTAAAATGTGCTGACTCTCCTCCCCACCAGTAACTCCAGATTTTCCCGCTTTAAATCATCATTCCATTGAGGAGTGGGAGAAAGAGACAGACATTACAGAAAATCACAAAGAAGGATTTCTCACCCATTTGTGCGTATCCTGGTATGATCTTCACAACGCCCATCAGCCGCCAGGGTCTGCTGGAAACAGCTGCAAGAGTCAAGCCCCCACAATTAGCAGAAAGTCAAACTCCCTAGTGCATGTGTGCAAAAAATGGGAAAGCTCCTGGCCCTCCCAAGCACCTGAAGGACAACATCCTGCTCACTTTGCACTCAGATGATATCTGTATTTCAGCGTTGTCAGCAAGCACACATACTTTGGCAGAACAAATGTTATCTTTCCTTTCATAAGTGTCCTGAGAGAAATTGTGCAATCCTATAGATTATCATGGGGAGCTCTCATTGGCATGTGGCCAAGGCAGAATATTCTTCTCCAGAGGAGGCAAATTGTGAATTAGGTTCACCACTGGCAAATTGCTTTCTCTGTTCAGTTTAATTTAGTTTTCATGGTTTTTCCTGAGGGCTCATCCAGACCTGCTCAACCAACTCATTTAACAGATCAGTCGAAGTTTAGAAAATTTCAAACTTCCCAAGATGTCAGAATGTTGTTTCATTCAATTCCTTTTTAGGACAAGTGAGAATAACAAAAGTTTTATAGGTGTTAAGTTCCCCTAAAATGGACATGGTTTAGAAAAGAAAACAAAATGAACAATAAATTACATCAGGCATATTTTAACTCGTACAAAGGTATAAATGCAAAAGAGGAGAAAGAGGAAGAAAACCTTTTCATTTAAAGTGAAAGTTACAAAAAAAATAAAGTGAAAGTTGCATTTTTCTTTAAATGATTTCCTTAAAACTATATTGGACAAACTATATTGGACAATGAATAGCAATTATAATGCAACAGAGAAAATTAAGGTTCTACATTTAAAACAAGAGATCCTGAGCTAGGATTCAAAACATAGTGGGACTCAGTTTCTGCTCATGCTAAATGACTGAAACAATTAGTTGTGGATGAGCTCAAAAAACTAGGTTGGCTGCATTATTGAAGTTTTTTTAGTATAACATAGTTTGTAGATTTTAATAAATGTGAGGGATGTGTTAGTTACAATTAAATTCAGCTACATAGGATGCACTCATACACACAAAAATTGAAGAAGGGCAGGTGAAGTGAAAATATGTATCTATCTTACATAAAAGAATTCTGGAGATAAGTAATCCAAAACTTAGAGAGTAATTCCTTGTTTCTTGGGGACTTGAGCTCTTTCTATGTTCTACATTTATTCTGCAATTCTCACTGTTGCCTCGTGTTCCAAAATGGCTGCTGGATCTACAGCCATTAAGGCTTCTTTCCAGGCAAAATGAAGATGAAGACACAGAAAGCAAATGCATTTTAGTTGATCATTCCTACAGGCAATGCACCACTGGCTGCTAACCAGCAGTAATCAGTGAACACAATAATGGTTCACTGCATAGAATCTGGAAAATGTCTCATAGCTACATACCTGAACCAAAATATTGGTTGGGATTCCAGACTATCCAGAATTCTGTTTGAATTACTAAAAAAAAAGAAATTAAAAAGAGTAGATATTGATTAGGCAGGTTCAAGTCTGTCATATGAACACTAAAATTTTCCCAAAACTGGAGAGGAGATACTTTGAAGCCTGCTGGCTTTTGTCAATCATTATCTTCTATCTTAAATATTTCACAAATGAGTTTCTTAATGCAAATACACTTTTATTCTTTTTATTTAATGATAAAATCATTCCATTAACAAGTAGAACGATGTCATGGAACATGACACATTGCTGACTTCTCACAAAGACCAGCGCTCCTCTCAGTAGCAGAGAGAGATGGTAGAGGAGGCTAAGAAAGTTCATTTGACCCAACTCATCCATGATACATTGCCTGAAACCTTTGTCATCCAAGTTGTCCCATCTGCATCAAGACGGTATATTTAAAAGATATTCTTTAAAATAAGTCTTTGCTGCCATGAAGGAAAAAACCATTGTGCCATTCAATTCCAATTAGTCCACTTATCTGTAGCAGTGTATAAAATTATCATCAAGGAAAGCAGAAAGCAAGGCAAGAAGGGAGTACAAAAACATTAGGTGCATTTCGAGGAGGTGGGTATGGAGAAATCAGTACAGAAGGACGGCTGCTTTATTATCAGGGCATGATGTGAGGGCACTAGTTACTGCAATAAATAATAAATAAATAAATAGTGAATATGGGAGTCTACCTAGCCAGAGAGCATGAAAGTGAGCATTTTATAATTAATATGGAATAAATGAATGAGTGACATAAATACACTGCCCAGAGTAAATAAAGTTTCCCTTTGAGTGTTGGCTTATCTGTGTGTGTGTGTGTGTGTGTGTGTGTGTGTGTGTGTGCGTGTTTGTTTTTTTGTGGTGCTGGTGATCAAACCCAGGGCCTCTGTACTGAGCTATATGCCTGACCTTTTTAAAAAAAAATTTTTTTTTTGAGATAGAGTCTTGCTAAGTCTGTAAATGGCCTAAGGTGGGCTTCATTTTGGGATCCTCGCAGCTCAGCCTCTCTGAGTGGGGCATTACAGATGATAACAAGAATCTCTACTCAAGCTCTTTATTCTAAAACCAGCAGCTTCTGGCCAGGATTTGCTTCTTTCTTTTTGTTCAGGGAGATTCGCAGTGAGTTTCTAAACTTCCTGCTGAACATGGAACCTGAAGGAGTTGGAGGACCCACCTTTGGAGCCACCATTGCCTGATTTGGGATGATACATGGGGTGGGGGTGGACTTGGAACCAAAGCTCCCCACTTACCAGCTGGGAGAAATTAAGCAAAGTTCTTTAATCTCTCTGGGAAATTTATTAACCTCTCTAAGCCACATTTTGAAGAGCTCTGAAATTTAAGAGCTAACTTTGCCTAACAGAAGAAATTCTGTGGTATATTAGAAAGAGCTAGTAGGGTGTTATTTATGTCCTGTGTGACTTTGATTGCTTACCTTCTCTTTGCCTCAGTTTCCCTATCTATAAAATGATAACAAGCAAAACCTCTGTCTTGGTTACTTTTCTCTCATTGCTGAGACAAAATACCCAACACCCAAAATTAAGAAAGGCAAGGTTTATTTAGCTTACAGTTTGTGGAGTTTTCAGTGCACAATCAGCTGGCTCCAAAGCAGGGTGGTGTGTGGCACAGGGGCAATACTTCAAGGCAGCAGAAGGCAGCAAAAGCAGCAAAAGCAAAAAAAGAGGAGAGGACAAGCCTCTTTCCCTCCCTTATATTGTAAGCAGGCTACCACGACCAAAGGTGAGTGTAGCACTCACAACATCTCCCCGCCCTCCTCTTGCACAGGATGAGGATGTTTACAAAGTAAGGACGCTGGATCCCTGCTGAGTTGCTTAGTTAAACTTCTAAACTTCTCAAATTGACACAATGTATCAAACATTACAACAGCTTCATAGGACAGGGTCAGGAAAATGAAATAATGAAGCATTTAGTCATCTTCCAAACTATATTTTCTCATCCTTTGGTGTCTCTAATAATGACCTTGTCATTTGCAAACCCAGAATTCAAGGTTTGAATTTCTCTGTATTTGAATTTTTTTGCCTGGGTCTAATTTGTAGTCATGAACCATTTCACAAAGGAAATGTGTTCTGAGAAATTCACCATTAGGCATTTTTGTCATTAAATGAACATCATAAAATATACTTAAACAAACTGAGATAGCTATGATGTCACTAAATAATATAATTTTTGTGGAACCTTCAACATATATATGGTCCATTGTTGACTGAAATGCCATTATGCAGTACATAACTGAAATTCCTCTGAACTTGTCTGGAATACACAAGAGGACATCTGTGGCAAAAGTAACCTATTTGCTTTCCTGGAGCCAATTGCATCAGTAGGAAAGGATGTAAGTAGTTAAGACAAAAGGCTCCCAGTGATTTCGTGTAGACAGTCCAGCTCTGATCAGTACTGGCAGCCACTCCCTGACCACACTGGAAATTTCTGAGTATTGCACAAATGTACCACATGGATCAGAGCTGAGCAAAGCTGCCAACTTTTCAGAGCAGAGTTTTTCCCCATCAGGAAACTCCAAGGAATTTTACAGGAGGCCCGACCAGAGGATTTTATATCCAAGAGGTTCACAAAGTGAGAACTTTTATGCCAAAAGCAAGTCAAATGAAGTGACAGTGGCATTGGTCAACAGGACAAGAGTTGCTAATAATGGTCTTTTATTCTTGGTTTGCCCATCCACATATTAATCATATGTTTTATTTATTTATTTATTTTTGCGGCACTGTGGATTGAACTCACAACCTTGAAACACAAACATAATACATTTATCAAATGCCTAATTTTTGTGAGATGCTTTTCATGCATACCTTCACTAAATCACTGTAACTTGAAAGAGCAGGCACAATGGGTTCCCATTTTGAAGATGGGGAAATTGAGGCTCAGAGAAGTTTGGTGATTTTCCCAAAAACACGTACAAGTTCATTTTTAGAGCCATGAGAATGGACTCAAAAAATGGGCAAATGAAATGAACAGACACTTCACAGAAGAAGAATAAATAGCCAATAAGTATATGAAGAAATGCTCAACATCTTGGACATTAAAGATATGCAAATTAAAACAATGCTGAGATGCCATCTTACCCCAGAAAAAATGGACATCATCAAGAAATCAAATAACAACAAACTCTGACAAGACTGCAGGGGAAAAGGGAACCCTTCTACATTGTTGTTGGAAATGTTAGCAAGTACAACCATTATGGAAAACAGTACAGAAACTTCTCAAAAAAAATGAAACTAGAAATTCTATTTGACCTAGCTATTCCCCTTCTAGATATGTTTCTGAGTTAAAGACTTTATGTTACATGCATACCCATGTTTATAGCAGCACAGTTCATAACAGCTAAATCTTGGAAGTGACTTTATGTGATGAATGGATAAAGAAAATACAGTATTTACACACAATGGAGTACTACTCTGTCATAAATAAAGATAAACATGAGTCATTTGTAGGAAAATGAATGTAGCTTGAGACCATAATGTTAAATGAAATAAATTAGAGACACAAACTTAAATATCACATGGTTTCTCTTATATGAGAGACCCAAATTATAGATAAAGAACAAACTGAATGATAGATAATAGGAAGTATGGAGATAGGAAGGGTAGGGGAAAGTGATGAAAAACAGAATTAGGGTGTGTTATGTGTGTGTACCAACTCCACACAAGCAATATAAACATGTACTGTAAACATGTGCAAATAAAAATAAAGCCAGAAGAACTGTAATGTAATTAGTTCTACAAGCCTTAAGATTGTACAAGAAATGAATTATTTGCTCCCCTCCTAAGTTTGTATATTGAAGCCCTTACCAAATATGATGCTATTAAAAGGGGAGGCATTGAGAGGTAGTTTTGAAGACAGCGTCTTTATCCATGGGGTCATGCCCTTCTAAAAGAGGCCTCTGTGCACTCTCTAGGTGTTTGCTGCCATATGAGGTACAATGAAATGTTGGTAGTCTGCAACCCAAAAGAGGGTTATCACCAGAACCCACACATGTTGATACCCTGATCTTGGACTCTCAGCCTCCAGAACGCTAAGAAAAAAAAAAAAAGTGCAGCTGATTATAAGTTACCCAGACTCTGGCACTTTGTTAAAGCAGCCCAAATGGACTAAGACAGTTATTCTTATTCTGAGTTACAGATGAGGAAACTCAGACTCAGATATACAACTAACTTGCCTGATACTATACAATAAGACATCACCACTTGAGTCTAGGTCATACGTCAGACTCTAACTTATCCTAAACCTCACATAGCCTTTGTTCCTTATGTTGCTCATACACAGAATGCTTTGCTGCTGTAGACAAGATGTCCACAGGCAAATAAAGCAATCTAGCTTTTCTAGGAATTGTGTACCACAGCTCAAAACCTGATTTTTACAATTCCCTCACAGAAGGAATCAGTGGTTCTCCCTAAACAGGCTTCACCTCCATCTTCCGCATGCACAGTGATATGGCATGTCCAAGCCCTTGGGATTAGGTAGAGCCATGACCCTAGTGGTGACGAATGTGCTGGCAGACTACACAGCACGTGTTACTATCAGGCCAAAGCATTCATTTATCAGTGGGCAACCATCCAGAGCTCTTACCAACAACATTTCTGATGGCCGCTGCTGTGTCATTCTGGATGCCCAAAAAACCATTATAGCAAAACTGCTGACCCATCCCAAATGGATATGCAGTGTGAGCAGAAGGAAAAGCTTGTCATTTCAAGTCATGCTACCTGGGGTACTTTGTTATGTAAACTACCAACAAACACAGGTTCCCCTCTCTGATACCGAAGCGGACCCAAAGCAGCTTTGTCAGTCTTCTCAGGAAGCCAGCAGGTGTTACCCTTCACTGTGCCCCATAAATTCAAAGACTCCAGGGACCAGGAAGCTGGGTTACATTAAGGAAGTACCAAGCATATCGTGGTAAAATGCAGAAGGGCCAGGATTGACGTGGTAAGTCCATGCCGAAGAAATGTGGGTTGCCTGTTGCTAAATCTCATAATTTTTCAGAAAAATCTAGATGTCTGTGTGACGTTTTCTAATGTAATAAAAGCTATGAAATCGAAGCTGGATTTTATCACTCTCAATTTTTCCATTTATAACTTCTGAACTTTGCTTCAATTTCAAAAGCAGGCTTCCATCTGTCAGCTATAACTTATACTTGGAACTAATTTTTAGTTAAGTGCTGTGTGACACAGCCTGGTTCTCAGTACTCTCATCTGCAAAATGGGTCAGTGAGAGAAACATGACAGCTCTTATTCTTAGGTACTTATGCCTGACTAAATCTCACAAACACATAAATATAAAATCTTAGTTACATGTTTCATGGTTCCTGGTGATGCTATAAACCTTAACTTCTGCTCTTTCTATACCAATAGTCTATGACCTCAGAACTAGGAAATCTGGTCTAAATGATGCCAGAGTTACCTTCCACCTAAAATTATGTATTATTTTACCAAAAAGTAAGGGGTATCTTTCTCTTTCATCGACATCCTTAGCATCTCTTTCTCCACAGAACCCATAGCTCTAATGTGAGAACTGACTACAATCTGCATGGAATATGAAGAATGTAGATTTCCCCATCCATCTGAGAGGCCCACAGATGCACATTTCCAAAGGAACCATTGTAATATTTGTGGGTCCAAGAGCACAGAATTACTAAGTGAGCATCAAATAGATGAAGAAAGTTCTTTCCTAGGTGGACTTTCTTTCCCACTTTGACAGCATATGCTGTTAATACTTTCATCAATAGCACCTTTTGCTGCCTGTCTTTAATAAGGAGAATTCCCACTCCATTTATCAAGATCCTCAATATATAAAAGGAAAATGTTCTCTGGGAACCTCTTGATGTGGTTGGAATGAAACTGAAATTCCTGTTAGATGACCATTCAGCTGAAATAAAATTAACCATAAGGGGCAATCTCAATACAAAATCTTTATATGTGACAAAGAGGTCTTAATTTGAAACAAACAGAAAATACAATATTAAATTATGTCATAAAATGGGTCCAATGCCACAGAATGAATAATATAACCAAAATTTTAAAGCTAGACAGAGAAAACTAAATAACATTTTAAATTTTTACTAAGTTAATTCAAACAAAGTAGCTATTCCATGATGCTCAGAGTGTTTTGTAGGCAATCCTGATTTTTTTCAATTGTCCTGCCACTTTCATATAATCATCCTAGCAGGAATCTATCCTGGCTCATTGTTCGATTCTTGGAGAGTGTCATTAACGAGTAGTTAATGGACTTAGATTCACAGGGTGCCTCGAAAGGTCTTGCAAACTACCAAATAAAGAATGTACAATGTCAAGCAGTAGTTACCTAAAGCTGGAGTATAGGTGGGTAATAGCCAAGTCGTCTAAGAAGCCCTGAAATTAAATATTCCCAGGCTCCACCCCACACCAATACAATCAGAATCTCCAGCAGTAGAATCGAGAATCTGTGTTTTAAGCATATATATCCAATGAAACTAACAAGTTTGGGTCCCGTGTAAATCAGAAGTGCTGTTGCAAGCTTAAACCAGAAAGGAAACGAGCAGACCCTAGAAACTGGAAGGTCCAACAGAGAGGTCTGATTTCATGCACAGCTGAATCCAGCTCAGTCAGACAAGGACATTAGGGATCTCATAGCTTCCTGGTCCATCAACTCTTTTCTCTGCATTGCCTTTGTTCTGAACCATAACCTGAAGCATCCCCCAAGTCATAATAATAATAGAATTGGAACTGTTTCTGGCTCTGTACTTGACCTATATTATCTCATGTAGTCATTTTAAAGATAATATGAGGTAAGACATGTTGCCTCCAATTAACTAACCTATGAAGTAACAAAAGCTCAGAGAGGTGAAATGATGTCACACCAAGTCACACCATGATCAAGAGAGATGGAAAGGAGAATTGAAGCCAAGGCTATCTGGTTTCAATTCCTACTCTTACCAATTCTCATAAACTCAGGAGTAAAAGAGACCAAGGAAATATCATTTAAGTGTTGAAGTAAAAATAAGTGTTAGAGGGCAAGAGAAGGGCAGGAGAATGTAATTCACAGGACAGTTCCAATTTGTGCTTACAAAATGCACCATATTCTTACATTTCTGTAGGTTAAAGTTGTTGTGGGCCAGGAATCTGCATTTTGGATCCTGCCTGGATGATGTGATTTGCCACCTACAATTCCATGAACAGGGATTGATCACGGTAGAAGGGGCTTTGCTGAATGCTTGCATGCAGACATGATGAACAGAACTGTCACTGAACTTGCGTTTTAGCAAAAAAATTCTTCAGAAGTCACCAACAAAAAGGCAAAGGAAATTATTTAAAACACTCAAAAATCAGAATGTGTCTTGATATGATAAGTAAAAGATGTTCTATGTGAGCTTTGCACTTTTACATGTTGAACCAGAGTATCATATCATTAACTTTGCCTATAAAGCAGAAATTGGGGAAAGTTTTAAATGCCTTATTGAATTTATATTTTAAGCTTTTATTTTTAAGTGAGTGTGCAATAAAAATCAAAAGAACTGATTCTAAGGAGGAAGTGTTTTGAAAATTAAAGTCTACAAATTGAAAGAAAGTATAAATATGTCTTTATGAGGCCTACTTTTAAATTTAAAAGATGAACTTGACTGTTAAGTGTTCAGCAGAGATGGACAAGAAAAAAATTGAAAATTGTGTATCATGGAATTCTGTCACTGAATTTTATATTTAAAAAAAGAAAAAATACATGAGAACTTTACAAATTTTAGTTTTTACATTAGGAACTAGAAGTTTGGGATCAAAGAACTGTTTTTATTTAATTGTAACTCCAAAAAATGGGTAGTATTATTAAGTGATTCAAAATCACATTTCCCAGTTTAAATTTAGATTCCTTCTCTCTGAGTAATCCCACTCTCTTATCTGTGAGACAGGCTTCCCACACCCCAAAATAATTTGAACTTAAAAAGTGAGAAAGAGCAGTTCTCTCCTGATTTGTTGCTAACAACTTGGTTATGGCTGCAAATCAGACACTCGCCCATCCTGCTCCATCTGACCACAGATTATGGATCTATTCTTCTACATTTTTGGCTTCTTCCAGGATGCAAGTGAGAATTTTCACCACATGAAGACAAAGCTCTTTCTCTTCTCCAGTTCTTAATGTCAAACACACTGACAAAAATACTTTGATAGGCCTTTTAAAATTTTTCACTCCTAATGTAGTGTGAGAAGCAAATGTTTCCTAACATAAACATAGCAGTAAGTAAACACTATCACTAGCAGAGTCTTCATCCTATTGCTAACAGTTCACAGCTTGACCGCCTCATAAATATTTGTTAGTCTTCTGATCTGAATGTGTGGATGCTGGAAAACTTTCCCAATTTCCCTTACTCTGCTTTGTCAGCCCTTGTTGCTTGTTTGATCCTTGGCACCAGCACTTTTCAGTCACCACAGATAGGGAGAGAAAGCTCTGTTTAGAAGTTGTGCCTGTTCCCAAGGATATTAGAGTTCAAAGAAAGAAAAACACCATCCTGTTTTTGTTGTCACTGTCATTTCTTTTGTTTTGTTTTGTTTTTTAAATAAATTCAGTAACTTTTAGGCTGAAGAGAGCAGTTTGTTATATTAGTGGGGAAGAAATGCAGAGAAAGTTCGGTAATTCCCCAAGGTTTCTGAAAGTTTTTGCTCTCCAATCTTAGAATTCAAACCACAAAAAAGAACCACTTCAAACTCACCAAACTACAGTTTCCAAATTTTACATAATAATAAGTTTTATGCCTATTTCAACTCTTCTGGGTATCAGAAATTTTTCTATAAATGAAAAAAATAAATATATCATGTTTTAAATATATGTTCTTCTAATGTTCCCCCAAATATGATCTACTTGAAAATTAATATTTAAATAAAAACCAAAAGATATTCCCCAAGATTTTTTTTTCTTTGCAGATTTGAAAACTGGCAGCTTAATTCCAAACAAGAGAATTCATTCAAATATTGCAATAAAAGTGAAGTCATTGACTATTTGGGAAAATTTTCTTCTGAAGTTTTAACTATTTACTTTCAGGCTAAAGAGTTTAGATATGAGGAGCAGCTAAAATTTCTGTTTGGTGTAACTTGGAAAAATTTTAAATCTGAGCAGGAATAAAAAGATCTGCACACACAGGCACTGCTGTAATAATGGATACTATCATTGTGATGGCTTGAAATCATAAGAGCAAAAATAATTAATTAGAAAGGTGACTGACAAATAGAAAAGGGTTAGAGATAAGATGAGAATAATTCCCTCCAGCTGCTGACTCACTCTGAAATCATGAAGCCAGACTGCAAATGCTATTTTTATCTCCAAAGGAAGAGCTTTTGTCTTCCTGTAAACTTTTTTTTATCCTAAATTGAATATGATAGCTTTGAGGAGAAAGGGAAATAAGAACTTACAGCTAATCTCACATCTCAGTTTCCTTGTAAGGCCACTTAAAATTGGAGATATTTCCTTTGATCCATCAGAGTCTGTGGGCAAGTTTAGAAGTCTAAATCCAAGTACTTTCCTGGAATTAAAAAGCAAAGATATTGCTGTTGACCTGCTCCTAGGGGAACTAACATTTTGAATTATTTGAAAATGTGGTATAGACATATAAATCTCTGTTGAATCCCTTTGCCCTTCTTTCTCAATCCAGAACCCTCCAAAGTGCCCTCATTTGCCTGGATTTCTATCCTCAGCTCCCATGATCTGGCTGTACATGCAGAGAATGAGACCGCTTCAATGTGGATTGCAACCTTATGGAGAAAAAGAAAACTGAAAATGCAGCTTTAAATTCCACTTCTGCCTCTTCCTACAGCATTGCGCATGTCACTTTCTGAGCCTTAAGTTGTTGTCTGAAAATTAAGAAAACTAATTTCTAACTTGGGGGTTTGCTATGACAATTTAATCATATAATCTTGATATGAGTCTGGCAGGGAAGAAGTGTTTAAAGCAGGCTACTGGTACTGGTCCCTGTCTCCACTCAGCTCTTGACTCAAAATCTGCTATTTGCAACAACCCTCCAGCAGAGTTAAAGGGAAGTCAGAGGAGCAAAGCAAAGACAGAACACTTAGAGCAGTCCACATTCTTTCCTGTCCTTGTCATCCTCATCTGAACAACAGCAATAATAACATGTTTATTGAGCACCTTATACATTTCTGGCACTACTTGCAGCATCTTACTTAATACAACATCTTACTTAATACATCACATGTTATGGTTTTCAACAGTCGTGTTTTCTATTCATCCCCACTGATTTTCTTCTCTGTGTAAGTTCACTTCTTATGCTTACCCAGTTATAGTTTTGATACAAGGCCAGGACTTCACCTTACCCATAGGAGGTCCCACATTGCTATATTTAGTTCAGTCTTCTCAGACCATCGAATTTGACTGTGATCTAGTTGTGCAACCACATATTTTGTGTCCCCACTGCATGTCACTCACAAATTCATTATGTCTTATGTACTGCCATCCAAGTCCCTGATAAGACAGATCTCTTTGTAACCATTCATTCAATTTGGGCCTTGTTCCTTGCACTGGTAGCTGTATCCTTTCAGGTCTCTAGGGGAGTTTTAGGGCTAAATTCTCACTGTTTTCTCACTGTTTACAAAAGTCGCCGAGGAACACCTGCTGTGCACCTCCAAGAGACGTTGATGCTGATGCAGACTCATTGTCTCTCCCTGACAGAAAGAGTTCACATGCCCACTAGAAAGCATGCTCACCTGTGTCCCCTTTTGGTAAGGCGAGGGGCTCTCTGGTCACTGTCTAGTCAGCCTAGATGGAGCCTTCAGTCACAGTAGAAAACTCCTTAAATATTCAACACTCAAAAAAATGAATATCTAATGAATTTCCATGGTTGCTCTCCCTCCTGCCCTCCACCCCTCAACAGATAGGATTGTCCTTGTCTTAGTCCTTATCTGTGCCCCACTTCTCCCTAAAGAAGTGACATAATCTGCCCCTCCCTGGTATCTCTCATTAGAATCTTCTCTGCGGATAGTGGAAGATGCAGCTGTCCCACTTGGGAAGATGTGGCCAGTTCTTTTATCTTTTTCCCTCCTTTTCTCCCCAAATAATGCTCTTCAGCATGGTTAGTTTTCAAACTCCAGACAGATACTAATGTCACAGATTTACAAAAGGGATCAGAATTCTTTGGAATAACTCAGATCATGCATTATTATGAAAATACTTCCAACATTCTTCATATATTTAACACATTAGGAAGATAAAACATTGTTTAGTAAGCAAGATAGAGAAGTTTAATAATATTCACAAAGAACTGTAGTTTACATTGAATACACAGACCCTAGAAAATGTCTACAGACATTGGCTATTTTTTAAATAATATAACATGCCAGTCTTCTTCTAGTAGCTCTATACAAAACCATATGTAGAAGTTGCCAACGGCAAAACTTTTTTTTCTTTTCTTGCCTTCAAAACTTGTTTTTGGGACACCAACTATAGGATTAGTAGAAAGGATATTGTTTGAATAACCATGACACTGACTTTCTTTGTAAGAGGCATTAGCAGACAGGGCCACAGCTGTGAGTGAAACTGATGGAACTATGATTGCCTTTCTTCTTCTTTCTCCAAACCTGGATGTGTTAACTTTGACCTTCAGTTTTCCATGTCAGCTTTTTCTACTTTTGGTTTCTTCTTGCATCATTGAATTCCTTTGAAGAGTAACATCTCTGTGTTAGGTATTGATCTTTTATTCTCTGTAATAACTGTAATCCTTTTTTTTTCTATTTTTCTAATTTTTAAAACTAATTTTTCTCAGAATATGGGATTCCAAAAAAATATATAATTTTCCCAAGAAATGCCAGAGGGAATCCTCATGTTAGAACAGTTATAATAATGAATACACATTGTTTTAATCAAACCAGGAATATTTTCTCCTTCTTTAAGAAAGAGAACCATGGCTTTTGCTTGTGGACCTTCCCTCCCCTATTCTGTGTGGCTGTCAGCCAGGCTGCCCACTTCCACAAGAGCCAAACAGGCAGACCTAGGAAATTCTTTTGAAGGCTGCATCCTACTTCACTGACTGTACATGCTGTGATATGGTCACTGCTGTTATTCAGAGCCATTTAGCAAGCATTAGTTTTTGGTGTGAAACTCCAGCTAAGATGTCAGCAACAGAATTACAAAGTTGAGCCGTCTGACAAAATCAAGATTCCAGAGTTTTTTCATTGATTCTTATCCTTCCTAAATACCTAGTTGTTTGTAACATTCAAGGAAATTAATAATTTTGCCCGTTAATAAGCATTCTTTTGCTTGGAACAAAGAATACCTAACTGATTTCCATGACAGATCCCAAAAAGTACTGTCTTGACCAAAAGAGTTTGATTACATGACCATATACCAAGTTGGCTGAAGACAATTAGCCAACTATCATTTGCTTCTAGGCTTTCATCTGTTTGCTGGAATTGGCTTATTTTTCCAACAAAAGTATGAAACTAGATGTCTAGCATTTTTGTATGGGGCTTCACAGTGACTGCAAGTCCTCCAAACCACACAGCTTTGGAAACAGATTCTAAACCTAGTTTTAGCCCAAGAAACAGAATTTTCCTTCAGTCTTATCCTGCAGATTGTGTGTGCGTGTGTGCGTGTGTGTGTGTGTGTGTATTAGTGAGAACTTCCCAGAGAAACAGAATTAATGGAGAGAGAGAGAGAGACATGAAAAGGAAGGGAAGGTATATTCCTTACTTCTTGTCTTACTCTAATGGTGATCCCTCAGTCATGTGACCTCATTTCACTCCTGGGAAGCATTTTAATATTTGTGATGTGGCTGCCAAAAAAGCAATGAGGTACTATCCTTCAAAGGAGGAAAAAAGAAATTCATGTGAGAGAACAATTACTATTCCTTGCTCCATGGGTGTCTAGAATGAATCTGGGAGACTGAAAGGTCTTTCTTCTCTGGGAACACACACACACACACACACACACACACACACACAACCCCACACCTACCACAGCTGCAGCCAGAGACATTTGTCTAATCTGTCTATAAATTCTGGTTCTTTTTTTTTTTTAACCAAACAGCAGCAAACAGTGAAATATGAGGAACTGGTCTTCCTATCAACTGTGAACTAGACATCAAACTGTGACTTTCAACATCTCTTACCAATAAGACTTCTAACTTTAAAAGCATGGAATTTATACATTTTCTCAAGTGTTTAGAGTGAAAGACATCCCTCTTCACCCATTTCTTATTTTTTAAAGACATAAATCTTAGAAAAAGAATTAAACTTCATGTCATACTTAGGAATCAGTGTATGTACAAATGGATACCCATGAGGTCCATCAAGAAAGAGGAATCACCTAGTAATCTCCCGACATGGCTTCTCAAGTCTTGATCAGAGTTGGCTAGCAGTCCGTGGATGAATTGGTGTTCTCATCCAACAGAATACTTGTATCACCGTTTATTTTTCAGCACTTTAAAGCTAACCCTAGGGCTTTAATGCCACTGAGAATTTTTAAAGGAAGTTGGCATTTAAAGCCAACATTTTAAAATTCTCTTTCTACCCTTGCCCCCTGCCCTGTGCTGGTGATGGAACTCAGGGCCGTATGCATGCTAGGTGATAACTATGCCACTGAGCTGCATGTCCCCCCACCCCTGCAATGCCTTTATTTACATCTTGTGAGAAGATTCAGCTTTCACACATCACCCTTTGTGCTAATGCCAGAAAACTCCTTTTCAGACTCCTAACATAGACACCATCACTGCTGCCCTGGATAGAGCCGGCATTAGCACCTTGGAGCGCTAATCATTGAACCTCCCTGTCCACAGAAGTCCCTGAAGCCTCTGTGAGGAACCCCTTCTCATTCTGAATGCTGTCTGAAAACTCTGCTCCATTGTATCCTTGTTTATGGACTGAGACTCGGGGTAAAGGGAAGGGAAAGATAAAAAACAGCAAAAAATGTACAAGTTTTCTATGTAATACCAATGCAGCTTGCCATTCTGTTAGTTCAGTACAGTAAGAAGTCAGCCAGGTTGGGCATTATACAGGCATGGCCATTGTGTGCTGAGAGACTTGTGTGGCTGTGACTGTTTGTGTCAGATTGCTGACCTCTTGAAGTCACAGCCCTCTTCTTACCTGCATTCTTCTTTACTAAGAAAAGAGCCATGATAGGGTATCATGAGATCATCCCTTCTAATTAAATAAGTGACTTTCAGAAGCACGGTGTCCCTCTCTGCAGAATGAGCAATTCTACTGTTTTCTCTATGTGGGCCCAAGACTCACTCCCTTTCTTCTTCTTATGGTTAATACATTGTGTCAACTTGAGAAGTTTAGAAGTTTATCTGAGAGACTCAGCAGGGAGCCAGGGTTCTTACTTTGTAAATATCCTCATCCTGTGCAAAAGGAGGGCAAGGAAATTAGTGAGTGTTACACCCACCCTGAAGCGGGGTGGGATTGAGTACAATTTAAGGGTAGAGAAGAGGCTTGGACTTCACCCTTTTGTTCTGGCTGCTGCCTTGAAGTGTTGCCCAAGAGCCGTGCCACTCTGCCTTGGAGCCAGCCGATTATGGACTGAAACCACCAAAAACTGTAAGCAAATAAACCTTTCCTTCCCTAATTTTGGGTGTCAGGTGTTTGTCTCAGCAATGAGAGAAAGTAACCAGGACACTCCTTCAGCTCACCAGCAAGGCCTTTCTGAGCGCCCTATTTAAATCACACCCACCTAGCCTTTCGGCAATCACTACTCCCTTACTCTGCTTTATTTTTATCCATAGGACTTATCACCATCTGACATCATGTATATTTGTCTGTCATCTCTCTCTCTCCTACTAAAATTCAACCTCAGGAAAGCAGAAGTTTTATTTCATTTTATTTGCCACTGTCTCCCTGGAGCTCAGGAGAATTTCTGGCATGTAGTAAGTGGGCAATAAAATAAATGAGGTGTTGAATGAATTATGAGATTGTTGTGAAAAAAAAGAATACATGTAAAATGTTTCACATGATAACTGACTCACAGGAGGCCCTCAGCACAAATTAGTTATTTGTATTATTATCATCACCTTCTAGGTAGACGCTTAGATGATGACTTACTTGATGACTTCACCCATTCTTTCATGGTATTTGAATATGTTCCCCAAGTTACAATAGAGAGCCCCACAATACCGAAGGGCCTACACAGTAGATAAAACCCTTCCACATTTCTAAAGCCAGCACATGAGTAAAAATTCACATATAGTTCGAATAATACTTTGTTGGGTTTGAATGTAGTTTTAGTTACTTTTCTCACTGCTGAGACAAAATACCCAACACCCAAATTTAAAAGAGGGAAGGTATATTTAGCGTACAGTTTGCAAAGGTTTCAGCCCATAATTGGTTGGCTCCAAGGTAGAGTGGCTTAGCAAAGAACAGTCATGGTGGTCAAAAGTAGCAAAGCAACACGCAGGAGGGTCTCTTTCTGCCTCTTTATATGGTATCCAGTCTACCGGGATAAGGGCAGTACCAATCCAATCAGTGGACTGATCCAGCAATCATTCACCCTTAATCCTAGGACCCTTAATCCCAGTATTGAACTATGAATCAATCACACACTCTAGATTCAGCTGCCTCTCAAAAAGCTTTGACTGCCTGAGGCTTTGCAAGGGACATCTAGTCACAAACCATAACGAATATCTCCCCGAAATTTTATGTGTTGAAAACTTGATCCCTGATGCAGCAGTGTTGAGAAATAGAAGCTTTGGAAGGTGATTTGGTTGTGAAGCACTACCAGTGGATTAATCCACCAATGAGTTAATGGGTTACCATGAGGAACATGAGCTCTCTTTACCATTCTTACTCTGTCTCACCATGTGATTGCTTTTACCATGTTGTGACACAGCAAGGCGGCCTTCACCAGATCCCCCTATCATACCCCTCAACTTCCCAGTTTCCTGAAATATGAGATTAAATAAACCCTTCTTCTTTATAAATTACCCAGTCTTCAGTACTCAGTTGAAAAAACTGACAACAGACTAAGACATACTTGAAAATGCAAGAAGGCATTGATTGAGCACCAAGATACCATCTTTCTCTAACAAAATTTTCCTCCTGTATCACAACAGATCAGCAGTTTCTTGGTTGAATGCCAGATGGAATATTAGTTTTGTGTTAGATGCACGTGTGTCCCCAAAATAATCAATGTTTAGATCACTATAATGTTTAACACTGATCTGTTTAAACACCAATCCATTTTTCAGAAGAGTAAAATTTTTTTACACTGAGATCTAAAACCAAATGTGGAAGATAGTCACTCTTGCTATGCAATCATTGTCTTGAAAATGAGCCAGAGTTATCATCACTGCTTCATTTATGTATTTGTTCTTTCTTGGTTTTTGTCTCTCTGTACTTTGCCACTTCTATAGTTTTCTTTTTTGCCAATCAAATAGTTGACACATGTTTTTATAGAATCATAAGCAATAGCAAAAGACTGTTACACCATTTTCCTGTTGGAAGGGTCTTTAGAAGGCATCCAAATTTTCCATTTGATACAAAGTATATTGGAAAAGTGGAAATAGTTTGTCTAAAGTCTTCGAGTTAAAGAGTTCCAGTACTGGAACCCAATTTTGTGACTCCCTAATCCAGTAACTTTTCTGCATCTTCTAAAATTTTATGTGTCATACTTATTTTTTCTCCTTTTTCCTTTCCCAACTCTGAAAGCCACTCACCAAAATGGAAGGTTGGACCGTTTGGATCCTCTCCATCTTGTCTCATGGTTCAAGCATCCTTTGACAAAGGCAGCAGGCTTCTCCCCCTGTTCCTTCTTTAGTTGATGACCCCTTTCCTACTGCCCCAATAGGCTTTTCACACAGGCTCCAGAAATTCTGATTCATTGCTCTCCAGTCGCACCAGTGCCCACCTTTCCTATCCTTTGGCAGCTGCTAGGATTCTTGTTTGGAAACATCACTCATGAAACCCCTGGCATGGGAATTATGACCACACAGGGCACTGGAGTCTCGTATTTTCTTTCTGAGTCATGTTGAACAGGGGCAACTTCCTCACACAGAGATCAGGAAACACAGCCAGACAGATAGCACACATTGACTTAGATAGGACTTAGAGACTCCAGCAGTATAAACAGACCTGCATTTTTTAAAATAATAAGCATTCACATATAATGCCAGATCATTGTTGTAGATTAGAAAGTGGCTAGGGAATGACCTCACATTACACTTATGCCCTGAGGAAGGTTTTGATGGGGTGAGATATTATACAGAACAACAGTTTGTTGCCAGAGAGCCAAAAGAGTTCTAGAAAATGTTTGACCACTTATAAAATCGAGTTCTTCTTATGTGTTACATTAGAGACACTGGATTTCTTGCCCAATAACTCAAGCACATATCCACCACCACCATCAGGTCACCTCACCCTTTCAAACCTCTATTCACTCCTCCCATGCCAAAGACATGTTTTAAAATTTTTGCCAGCATATATTGATACTTCACTTCCTCCGACTTCACCTATGGACACTAGATTCTTAAGGGTTAGGACTACTGAGAAAATTATAGAAACTAAGAGGGCAGCACCTTGAAGGACAAGCTAAGTTGAAACAGTGCTGTCCATGGATTTCCCAGGGTCATTAGATAGTTCTGGGTAACAGTTATGTGCCCTAGTGTTTTTTCTTTGGATTCTCATTAGAGACATAAATCTCACCACATGTTTCATGGATTCTCTTCCATTCACCATTATGTTCAATTAAGTAGAGGAAAGAAAGAGAAGATGAGGGACATCCTACAAAACTTTCTTTGTGTACAATTCTTCATTCAACTTTTTTGGCTAATATCTGCAGTAACATCTCTGATAGCCTTTGAAACTGAAAGTGGGTGTGATTATATTTTAGTAGATTCATTAACTGTTGTCATTCATTTTTTTAAATACTTTTGTCCCAGCAGTTTCTTCTTTTACTATTAGGATGGGGAACCCTAATACATGAAGATATCAGATGATTCATAGGTAATGATGATCAGTGGGGATATGGAAAGGTCCACAAACCAACCATGTGTGTTATTTTTAGAATGTTTACATGATAGGATCCAAGTTAAAAGCACTTCCTAGTATGAGTAGCTGAAATTATCACCATGATTTACTAAATCATGGAGAACACATGTGACTTCCTTGTTTCCAAAACGGCATCACATGGACACCAGTATTTTTTTTTCCTTCCCTTTTAGTTTCCTAGGGGATTACTGGACCAAACCAAAAGACCAACATAAATTTTGCCTAGTACCCTGCTGTCTGTGTTCAAAGACTTGTAGTATTCGGTGTACATGATCTATGCACCAAGGTGATATTCTAACAGAGACAAATTATGTTCAAACATCTGAAAGTCATCATTTCTATGCATATGCAGGCATTTTGAGAAAAATCTACAAGGGGATCAAAAACAAGATTAAACCACATCTGTTTGGGTTTAAACGACATTGTCTATATAGTTCAAAGTTGTTTCCTTTGTATAAAAAAACCTGCCCAGCTGTTTTTTATCTTAAATTCCTAGCCTTTATCAAAGAAATGTTTTCATTGGCTAGCCAGTGTTATTTCTAAAAGTTAAAGTATTTAGGAAAGGGGGCTAAGAAAAAAAATGCCTTATTCCTCAAAGTTCTACCCCCAAGCCCTTTCTGGAACTTACAGAAAACTAATACAGTGGTTTGGTCAATTCTAAATAGAGTGGCTGATTCTACTGTGTGTCATCGTATCATAAATTAGTTATTCTATCTCCTTCTGCAAATAACTGATTGTAGTTGACACTGATAAGAAACATGAAGCAAAAATATGAATCCTAAAATGAAAAAATTATGCAATAAATAACTACTAGCCTGCATAAACATTGTGCACTATTAAATGGGAAAGGGAATGCTTTTGAAAGCCACCATTTATCAGTAAATAGTCTTCTTTAACAGAGATGTGGTGTAGAGTAATGTTACTCTGGTGCTGTGTTTCTTTTGGACATCTGACACATTCATATATAAAATCTAATTAAAAATATTCTCCTATATTATGAGGAATAAATTATCTCCAATCTGTAGCTCCATTAATTGGTCCATTCGAATGAAACTTCAAAGTGAAAAAATAAAAATGAATCAAAGGATTTGATATGACAGTCAAACCATTCTAAGCAATCACTTGGTTGCTTTCTGGTGAAATGATTCTTTATGTAGTTTCCAGCTGTATTTAGCATAATGCCTAAATAACATAATAAAAACAGGTAAGTTTACACACACACATACAGAATTGACTCTATTGTTCTTACCGCCTGTCAACAATCAGCATTAAAGAGGATATCATTATTGAAAAGGCAACTTTTCCTTATAACCTGTAGTCATTTTCCTGTCAGACACAGATTCTCTTTCCTTATCAAACAAGAACAACTTTTGACTTTTCCCCCTAACTTGTGTCCAAGAAGTTGTTCTGGTTTTCCTCAATTTTGATGAACAAAAAAACGTATTTTTGAAACTAAATAAATATCAAGCCCTTAATTTGTATAAAAAAAATCCATTGCATTTTGAACTCACTGAGTTCTACCTGCTTCTTCTTTCCCTACCATAGTCAAAATGCTCAGTGTGGGTAATGGTTGGGTGCCAGTCTCATTGCTTGAAATCCACTACTAAATAACATTGGGCCATTTAAGCTCAGTTTTCTCACATACAAAACAGAAGTAATGATATGACTGACTTTATAAGGTAAGAATTAAGTGAGAAAAGGCATATAAAACATCTCACAGAGTGGCTTGCACATTATAAGTAAATACATATCAATGCTATAACTTGGATCTTAAGTGTGCTCTCAATGGCCCATGTGTTAAAGATTAGGTTCCCAATCTGTGGCATTGTAGAAGATGGTAGAGCCTTTAAGGGTGGGGTTTGGGGGTGTTAGGCCATTGGGCATCCACCAAGGGGATTGTGAAACCCTGGTCACTGTCTCTGTTTAATTTAATCTTCACAAACTGAACAGGTTTGCTCTGTCACATGTGTTTCTCCTGCCATGATGTGCTTCTCCTTGCCAAAGGCTTACAAGCCATAGATCCAACTGACTATGGATGAAACCTTCCAAACTATAAGCCAAAATGAACTTTTCCCTTTCATAAATTGACTATCTAAAGTATTTCATTACAGTAATAGCTAACGAAGACAATATCATTGTTCATCAGAGACTGGTCTAAATCATTTCTCTGTTCCTCACATCTACTGCCCCACTTGATCCTGTGGGCCCACATCCTAAGTGAGGTTCTTTACTCAACAGGCATTTGAGATTGTCTGCCATTTCCACCTTGAGATTTCTCTCTATATTCATCCTTTCTTTGTTAGCTCTCACTCCTGGAAAAGTCAATTTCCTCCCTTCTGAGATACACTCTTCCATCTCTAAAGCAAACCCATGTATTATACCATGTCTAAGTTCATAACAATGACCCACACAGTGCTTGCTAAACTGGAAAGCCTGCCATGAACATTTGGTGCTATCCACAATGAATGTAAATGAGCAAAATGGACGGTAAATATATACTACCAAGTCCTGCGTCCTTGATCCTGGTCCCTCTGTCACCTCTGAGGCCTTTTATGATTTTTCTCAGTCACTTTTTTTAGTGACTCATTTTGGAGATGTTTATAATAATATCTTAATTATTTTAGTGACATCTATTAATAACAATTTTATTAATTTATTAATATTAATGGGTATTAATTATAATATCTATTAGTAATATCTTAATAGACCTTCTGACTACTGCTCACCTCACTCCTTTTTCTCCACAACTGGTTGCCAAATTAATCACATGGTTATTCCTGCCCAGGATCCTCTATGGCTGATATTAGAAATGCGAGGATGAAAAAGTCACTCATCTTAAAACTTACAGAGAAGAAAAGATATCAAAATTTCATTGTCTTTATTAAGGAAGAAAAATTGAAAAAAAAATTTTTAAGTAAGTAGAATTTATGGAGCTTTCTCCATGGCCTAAAAGCTTTGCCTGTCCAATCTCTTTTCATCTTCACAAGGATTCTATAGAGTAGGTCTTCCTGTTGTCCCCTTTTCATTAATAAGGAGAACCCACTTAGAGAAGTTAACCACGTGTAAGGACACATGGCTTGATATGTTTCCGTTTAATTATTTGGTCTGTGTGTTTCTTGTCTCTCTACCAGCCCTACTTCCCACATTTACTCACACACACACACACACACACACATACACACACACTACAAGTTTCTTTGGTACTAGGGAAAGCATGCTAAATGTAGAGTAGGTGTCTGGTAAATTTCTTTTAAAACATATTGTGTCACTGGCTTCACACAAATCCGTCACTAGTCACAGAATGCTGCTGCATTGCTCCTTAAAGTATTTGCGCTTTTTAAAATTTCTACTACAAGCCAGGTATGGTGGCACATGCCTTTAATCCCAGCCCTTGGGAGACTGAGGCATGAGGATCACCATGAGTTTGAGGTCACATAGTGAGTTCAAGGCCAGCTTGAACTGTGTAGCAAGATCTTGTCCAAAACAAAAAAACAAATAAACAAACAAATCCGTCCATTACATTAGGTACCTTAGATCTCAGAGCATTTTCCTATGCCTTCTTTGATCCTCCCAGCAGCCCTACAATCCAAATCTGCATGTCCCCATTTTGCAGATGTGGAAAAAGCAGTGCAAGATGGTAAAGCAACTTGCCAAGACTGTGCACACCAAGTAAGGTTGAGAACTAGAAAACAGACCCATAGTTCTCCCATTTTAACCAAAAGTTTCCTAAGCAAAAAGTATACCTCTTCAGATGCCTGCAATAGCAGCTCAACACCTACAAAAAGTCGGAAACCTGCGTTATGTTTAAATACAAATAGCTGTTGAAGATCCTAAACACTGAGTTGGAAGTTAAGTGTGTGGGCTCCTGGCTTGTGGCTTCTCTGCACACATCTTGCCCAGGAGGTGAGTTGAGGACAGTCTCAGCTTAACAGTGAATGTCTTGGTTTTCCTGAATTTATTTAACAACCACCCTGGATGTTATTTCAACACAGTTTATCTTCCTACGCAGTCATATGTGCCTTTATAATTTCAAGCAGGCAGACATGGACTGGGGCTTTTGAGGTTTTTGGACAAAGGTGGCACCAAAGCTTATTCAGTGGATTTGAATTTCAAACGGACAGCAGAGTGCTTGGCCAGCTGCCTGTCTGGGACACTGGACTGCAATGCCAGCAGAGGAACATTAATGCTGCTCCTGTGTTGAGTTGATCTTCATCCAGGGAAAGAACAAATAAGCACAGATCGTGGTATGAGGTAATTCAACGGTTTTTAGGGTATTTTGGTCTCTTGGATCAAGAACAATTTGGTTAAGTGGATTTTCAAAAGAGAAATAATGAAAAGGCTAGGGTACAGGATCTAGAGGCTGGCCAGCTGACTGGGAACAAGGAGGCCAGAAAAACCTCAGCAGCCGTTGGGGAACATAGCAAGTCTACAGTGGAGATTGAGCTGGACTCAGAGATGGCCCCACCCTAGTGTTTGTTAAGCCTTCTTTCTCTGTCTTCTTTATACTGTACGTTGCAGAAAGTCCACTGTGTTGTAGATGCAGCTACAACCATCATCATTTAGAGAAGGGAAAAGCTTACCATATCGTGGACCAAAGGCATATAGATTTCTCCCTTCCTTAAAAACAAATGTCCTTTAAGCTTACTATTGTACAGAAAAACAATCAGAATTGGTTTTGAGGAATCTATTTCTTCCCTGTAGCTAATAAACCTTTTAATTTGTTTTAAAAAAATAAAATTTTGCCCTGTTCCTATTTATTCTCATAACTTGCTTCTTTTTCCATTCTGATTTCATTAAAACACGCCTCATGAAAAAAACCTTTCCTTGGGCCAGGAATATAGCTCAGTGGCACAGCGTATGCCTGTCAGGCACAACGTTGTAAGTTCAATCCTTGGTACCAAAAAAAAAAAAAAACCTTTTCTCTAATTAAAAGTCTAAACTATTGCTACAAATTAAAAATCTGTCTTTGATGTGATCACAGTGATGTAGTGTCTAAAAGCTATGTGTCTTTTGGAACTATGTAATGAAGTATTTGTAAATGAAAAAAATCAGAGTTGCTAGAGACACAGAGGAAATAAGTTTGGCCTTGACCTGACATTGTTAAAGGGAGATATGGTTACATGGGTTTTATTTTATTGTTCTCTCCTTTGTATATTTGAATTTTTCCATAACAAGGAAAATTTTAAGCAGTTTTTAAATAACTAGAAAAGAAACACTTTTCACCCCATGTCTCCTTTGCTTTGTCCCATTTGATATTTTTCCCAGTTCCCAGCCTTGTGGAATCATCTTGCCAGTGTGTTTGTTTACTTTCTCCATTCCTGTCTACTGTGATTTGGATCTGGAGTGCCCACAAAGAACCATGCGACATAGACTTGTTCTCAGCTTGGCACTACTGGAAGGTGGGACCTCACAGGATTGTTTAGGTCATTGGGGATATGCCCTGGAAGAGGATTGTGAGATGCTGGTCTCTTCCTCTCTCCCTTTTGTTCCTAGCCATGAAATAAATGGACTGGCCAGCCATGAGCTCCCCATAAAAATGTGCTGCCTCACCGTGGGCCTAAAAGCAAGGAGGCCAACTACCATGGACTGAAGCCTTCAAAACTGTGAGCTGAAATAAACCCACCTTCTGCATACATTTATTATTTTGTCTTTTTGGGGGGAGTGGGGAAGTTCTGTGAATCAAACTCAGGTCCTCACACTTGTCAGGCAGGCGCTGTGCCACTGAGCTATATCTCTCACCCAGTGTTTATTATTTTGGATACTTGTTATAATAATGGAAAACTAACATCCAACCATAATACAAATTCCATGAGAGATGATACCTATTCTGGTCTTAGTCAGAACATAACTGATAAAACATTCAGTTCTAGATGTATTTTTCAGCCTCCCAGTTTTCTAACTGTAAGACCGGGAGTTTCCAAACCTGTTTTCTCAATTTCTACTGAGAGATAATCTCCTCTACAGGAATACTGTTTAAAAAAACAAACAAAAAAAAAACCTATAAAAGGCTGGACTAGGCTGGGGGTCTAGCTCAGTGGCCTAAGTGCCTATCTGGCAAGTGTGAAGTCATGAGTTCAATTCCTGGTGCCACCAAAAAAAAAAAAAAAGGCTGGACTACAAGGAAATTACCAACTTTTTAAAACAAAGTAAGATCTTTTAGCTCTTTCTTTGTTCTGAATGTAAGATATTAGTTATCTTTTGTTTGTTTTTTGGTTTTTTTGCATTTTAACTGTGGTCATGATTTTGAAAAATTTATGAACTAGAGGTATTTCTCTCCACTTTATAAGTACTAGTATTAGAAAGCAGTCTATTTTTGGCTTTACCAGTTCTGACTTGTTCTGCAGAATGGAAACTGAGAGAGGGTACCTAAATTGAGGAGATCATTAAGATGAGAGAGATAAAAACTATTTAAAATCCCATATAAATTCCAAGCCAAATTTTATAGAAATCCAAAATGCACTTGAGATACTCAGCAGTTCTTCTAAGGCCTGATTACAGGCTGGATGGCCTTATTTTTTCTCTAATATATAATTCTCTGTTATAGTGCTCGAAAAATGCTGGGGCATATCATTAATGCTTACAAAATGTCATAAAAGTACACAGAGCAGAAAACCTCCCAGCTAGAGAAATTTTACAATCTGAAGATAGAGGCAGTTAACTTTAATCTAGGGGGCTGAAAAATAATCAAGGAATGGGTGGGTAGCTTGTAGAGAATGTTCCTGCTTTTTCTTTTCAAGTAGGAGACAATGTTTTGTTTATAAAGGAAAATTCAAAATAAGGTCTGAAAGCACTCAGGGTAAAAGAAAGGAAACAGAAAGGGAAAGAAATTTTGAACAAAACAGGGCCTTTATCAAAACTGATTAAAGGACAAAACAGAAATACTTTGCAAATAAGTGTCTTTTAAAGTATAAACTTAAGTTTGAGGTTATTGGGAATCAAAGACAAAATCAGCACTTTGGAAATGTGGGAACCTGGACAGTAACCCTCAGTATCCATAGGCAATTGGCCCCAGGACATCTTTGCCACCTGTGGCTGGATACTGAAGTCCTAACATGTTCATATCCCCAATATGCAGTGGCATGGCACTGCAGATAACCTATGCACACCCTCCTGTACTCTTTAAATGATCTATAGAGTACTTATAATGTCCAATACAATGTAAATGCTAATGAATAGTGGTAGACTCATTTAGGGAAGTGAATTAAAATTCTGAGCATGCTTAGTTTAAATGCAGATACTTTTCAAATATTTTTTATCCATGATGGATTGAATCTGAAAATCTGGAACCCACAGATACAGAGGGCTGATTTCTTACACTGCTCACCAAAGGCACTGAAATACAAATAAGATTTATATTTCACTGGGAATATACAGAAGGAAATTGGGTAGACTTGCTCCCTGCTCTGACAGCATTTATAATCCATTAAAGAAGCCAAATAATAAATAACTGTAGATAATTAAGACAAATTAGTAAAATAAATGTCATGAATCCTCAGGAGCATTTAATAAGAAGGTCTACTCAAACCTAGAGTCATAGAAATGGAGGTGGGGAGGCATAAAACAATGATTTTAAGGAAGTACTGTATCATTTATTCAAGCTTAATTCTGAGTGGCAAGGTTGCCAAAGAGAAAGGATTCTACATATAGTAAAAAGCTTATGCAAAGACCACAGGCTGAAGAAAGCAAGTTGAGGATATAAATCAGGAGAAATTAGTGTAACTAAAGTGGAAAAAGAATGGGAACAATATGGGAGGTAACAGGGCCTCTGATCATACAGGGCCTTGTTATTAACATTATTTTTGAAGCAATAAGAAACTATAGGAGTTAAGGCCAAAGAAAGCATGATTATTCTTGTGGAAGTCATTCCATAATAGAGTTATAATTGAAATATGCTGGAAAATAAGCCATTTGTACATGTTGGCCAAGACACACAGACACCTACAGACCTATTGGATTCTGAGAGCTCATTGTATCTTGTGAGTGAATAATCTCAACACTCTCTGCTAAAAAGAGAACACACACACACACATACACACACACACACACACTGGCAAACAGACAAAATAATTCCAAACCACATCTGAGACACAATGATGAATGAAGAGACGTGAAGTGGGTGGGGTTGACCCACCCCCGGGGCTGGTTGGGAAACTGTAGTAAATAGCTTGGGGTGGAAGGATAATCCGAATCATTGGCATCTTCAGAAAGTCCCATTTGCCACAATGGGAGTGGTGAACTACCATCCCTAATTCTGGCTTGTGGTCTGTTGCACAGGAATCGGTTCAGCATAGTTTGGGAAGGTTCCACCCATTTGCTTAAGACAAAAACCTAGAATCATCCTTGATTCCTCCTCATTCTTTATTCCACACATTGAGCCTATCAGCTCAGTATTTGCTATTCTTATTTCCACCTTGAATCTTAAATCCATTTCCAGTACTACCATCATCACCCAAGCAGCGAGCATCTCCAGGCTGGATGGAGTACTGATAAAGTATCTTAGTCCTTTGTGGTCTATTCTCCATATGCAATGATACCTCAGCTGTGGAATGGCTCCAAACTCGAACTTTCCACTACTAAAACAACAAAGTTCAAAAAACATCTGCTTGGTGTTCGTACCTTTGCTTGGTAGTCAAACAAAAATCTGACTTGAACAAACCTTTATGGGCCGAGTGTCACACATTGAATCTCACTGCAGACAGAAAGAGGGTGATGCTTCAGTCTACGTACCACTTACCCAGATAACATACACGGCTTGCGTTAGTGCATTAAAACATTTCATCTATGTGCTTTATTTGTATAAAATATCGTAATCATGGCTCCAAAGAAAGTGACATTAGCAGTAAACCTCAGAGAAAAACTGTGAGAACCACAACAAAGTTAAAGAGAGAAATCACTGCAAAATTTGTCAAAGTCCTAGAAAAATGAATTTAAAAGTGTAATTTTGGGGCCTCAGAACCAATTATTTGGCTTTGCATTATTTCTTATGGAAAAGATATTTTCAGCATTCAAATTTTTTCACTGTTCAAACATGAATTTGGAACAAATTGAGTTATACAACACAGGTATCACTGTAGTAGCACATGAAAGTTAAACCAGAGCTTGTCACTTGATTACTCAATACTCTTCAGTGGTTTCCCACTGCACTTCAAAGAAAATCATTCCTTTTTCTGGCCCATGAAGTCTTTGGTAATCTGGGTCTTGCTTCCCTTTCCATTTTTACCTGGTACCATTCACATCTCTGAATCTACCCTGATTTTAGTCCCTTGCTTCAACCAATTTTTTGCCTCACAGTCCTAAAACACTGCTTCTTAAAGTGGGAACTGAGAACTTTCTGCATCTTCTAGAGTGTAATAGAAAATGCAAATGCTCAGGTTCTGTTTCTGACCACATCAGACTTATTCTGGGAGTGGGATTCAGAAGACTGTGTTTTACCAAGCTTCCCATATTATCTTTTCTAGTAGTACATTACATTTTGAACTACTACCTTAGGAAGCTTTGTCACTTCTTAGTGTAGTGACTCTCAAAATACTTTTTAATTTCAGTTTACCAAACATCAAAATACTCATAGCTAAAATCATTGAAATCTATTTCTTTTCCACAAAAAAAGTCAAGGTAGGTAATCCAGGAATGGGCTGGGATTTGACTTTTCCAGAAATTTAGGAGTCCTTAGTCTTTTTACTCCACTCTTTGCAGTTTGTTTCCAAGCTTGCATCATATCCCAACACATTTCCTCTTGTTCTCATGCCTTTATGCTAAGAAATTGAAAGCAGAAAGGGAAAAATCAGATTCTTCCCCTAAGAGATGCCTCCCTCTGTTAAAGTTCTACTTTAAGGAAATATATCACCTTCAAAACCCATCAAACAAAATCAAAAGCCAAGTGGAGTTGCACACCACTTCCATTTATATCCCATTGACCAAATTCCACTCATACAGTCACAACCAGCTGCAGGAAGGGCTGTCACCTACAAAAGTTTATTATGAATGCTCTCCACAACCAGCTAAAGTCTGGGATTATATTTCTGCTAAGTAAGAAAGAAATAATATGTTTGGGGGGAATGATTCTACTCTGCCTCATCTTGTACTCTGCATATGCTTTAATGAAGATGTATCTTTCTCAAAAAATTTAGCCTCTGAGTGCAAGTAAACCCCACTTCATTATTCTGTTCCAATGCATCCAAATTATTCCATTCATACCTTGCAATAAAATTTGCAATTACAAACATATATATGCACTGAATGTCCCCATCCTAGATCATAAGCCCTGTGAGGACAGAAATCACATATGTTTTATTCAGTATTGACCATCCAGCACCAGGTATAGAGCCTGATACATAGCAAGCTTTTTCAATATTATGTCAATGAATGAGTGAATCAATAAATCAATGAACAACTAAATGAAGTAATTTTCTGTGGCCTCTTGAAAGAGTTATATGAAGAAGTGAAAGTGCCAGTGGGAATATTTTCTTACCTCCACGACTTACACTGGATTGTCCATACCCAAGTGAGGGGACCTCTTGTCCCTGCAACCTGAGGAACTGAGTATAAATCATGCTACTGCTAACCCTGTCTACTCTCAAGCAGCCCAGGAGAAGTCATGAAAGAAAGAAACTACGACAAAGTGAAAACCCAAAGAAATGGAATAGAAGTAAATCCAAATAATATAAAATAATAAAAGTTTCAACTTGAAAAGTAAAGGTTATCAGAATTAGATTTAGACATAGAATTCTTAGTTGACAAGTGACACAGTAAGACATAATGACTTGAAAAAAAAGGCTAGTAAGTAATGATAAATGGAAGATGTAACTATTCTGAACTTGTGTGCACCAAGAATTTTAAGATATGTCAGTCAAAAAGTGATAGAACTAAAAAGAGAAATAGTTCAGCCTGCAATCATCAAGGGGAATTCAACACTCCTACCTCAGAAAGTATCAATAAATAGTGGTAAGGATATAAAAGCTATAAACACAATTAACAGGTTTGATCTAATGCCTGTTTGCAACACTGCACCCAGTGACATAGTACTTTTATTCCTCTCCAAAAGTAAATATAGCATAGATTTCTTACAATCAGCATTCATGATACAGAAACACAGTCTCAAAATTGTGGTTTGGTCTTCACAGAACAACTTTTTTTTTTGCGGAACCAGGGGTTGAACTTGCGACCTCGCACTTGCCAGGCAGGTGCTTACGCCATTGAGCTAAATCCCCACCCCTTCACAGTCTCAAAATTGAAGAATTTTAGATTCTACACACTATGTTCTCTGACCAAGACTATAACAAAATAAGACATCATCCCCACAAATGTATACACTCAGAATTTTTAAATGCTCTATTAGTCATTAGTAATAGAAAAAAGCAAATGAAAACTATTTGAAAATCACTAACAAAAACTTTTGTATACTATAGTAAAAGCTCTACTTTAAAATAAGTAAGTTGTGTTTAAAATCTATCAAGCAAAATTGAAAGTCAATGAGCAAGAGCTGGAAAAAGAGTAACACTAAAATCAACCCAGATAAGGAAGGAAATAATAAAGAGCAAAATTACTTTTTAAAACAAACAGTAGTGAGGATCAACCCAACCTAACTCCAGGGTTTGAGAAATTAAACTTATCAAACTTATGGGAAATTTTATAAGGAAAAGAAAAAAGAAAGACCATTATAAATGATTAATCAACCAACAGGTGAATTGATTTGATGATTATAAAGATAAAATGGGATAATTTATAAGTAAAAAGTGTGGCCCACTGTTAGTAATGTAGTAGGAGTCTGTATTAATTAGTCTATTTTCTGTTTCTGTAACTAAATACCTGAGACTTGGTGCTTTATAAAGAAAAGAGGTTTGTTTAGCTTATCCTTCTGGAGGTTCAAGAGTGTGGTACCAACATCCCAGTGAGGGCCCCCTTTGGCTGTGTCACTACAAGCCAAAGAAATGAAAAGGGAATTAGGTTAGTTTGGAAGGAACCAAACACATGACTTGGCCACATTTTATAATGACCTGCTCTCTTCAGAACTCACTCATTCTGAAATCGACATTCATCCCATAGGTGCCCCCAGTGTCCTAATTACCTTTCTCTAGGCTCCGTCTCTCAAAGCTTCTACCTCCTCAACACCATCACACTGGGACCACCTTCCACAACAGGATTCTTTGGGGTACACACTTAAACAACTTCTAAATCAGAGCACAACCAAATAACTACATTTTTCTTCTCTAAACAAAATACTGGATGAATTAAAGGGTTGAAGGCAATGATGATTTAGTGCAGTGAATTTTATTATTATTTTTAGTACATGTTTTCAGTACATAACAATGACATTCATTGTGGGAAGTCAGTGTGTGTACATAACACATCCTAATTCTTTTTATGTCCTGAACAAATCTGAAGAGAAATCTTAGTTCATAAAACAAATTCTAGTAAAAGTACGAAAGAGATCCTTCATCACTGTCTCCTAGTGACCTCTTACATGATTCCCAGAAATACCTATGAACCCAATTTCAAAACCAATAATTTATCACCTAACTCAACAAGTATCTTCTGATGGTCCTCCATGCCCAGAGCACTTCTTCATATGTGACTGAAAAGAATGCATCACATGGAGATACAATGCAAACTTGGCCAAGTGCAGGACCTCTTCTGGGACCACTTGAGTCTGGTTTTACTAAAACTTTAAAAGTGCTTTCTCCCTTATCCTTCCTAGAGCAGAACACAAGCTGTACCATGTCTGCCATCACTTGCATCACTGTTAGCATTCTTGATTTGAAAGTAAAAGAAAACTCCAGCCAACAGCTATAGAAATCATTTATTGGAAGAATATAGGGTCCTTAACTGAATCCACAGAAGAGAGGAAAAGCAGTACAGTGGAAGGATCTGTCTTCATTGCTTTCTCATTGCTGAGAGGAATATCCGACACCCATATAACTCTAAAGAAGGAGAGGTTTATTTTGGCTGACAGTTTATAGAGATGTCAGTCCATAGTTGGCTGACTCCAAGGCACAGTTGCATAGAGAGGGGCATGACAGAGGAGAAACAGCTAATGGCATGGCAGACAGGAAGCAGACAGAGGGCTCGAAGAGGAGGGAAGGATATAGACACCCATAGAAACCCATCTCCTCCAACCAAGCTTTACCTCCCAAATTACATTTAGCTATAAATTCATCAGTGAACTAATCTGCCAATAAGTACCACACTCCTAAAATTCAATCACCTCCCAAGCATCCCATCTATGAGCACTTAACAATTTGGGGAGACATCTATATATAAATTATAACAGACATATAAATCGTAACAGCTCTGGGGCAGTAACAATTAGGGTACTTCCATGAGAAGAATCACCTCCAACAAAAACCCATGTCCATGTGTCTGTGCTCAAGATGCACTTTCCCAAAAGAAAGGCTGAATGGGGCCAGTATCATGCCAGGCTGACCTTCCTACCATGTGACCAGTGCTGTGCTCTCTCATGCGCTGCCTTCTGAAGCTGCCCTGATTCTGGCCAGTTTTATGAATCTGGTCTCCTAGCTTCCCACTGGGTCAGTAAGCAGATAATATCCTCTGGTTGAATTTTCCTTTCCATAGGATAACTGTATTCAGTGCCTGTTGCGTACAAACAAACTTCTAGCTAATACAACATGGCTTTGTTCAAAGGGTTTTGATAGTTAATATTTGTATCTTCATAGGACTGCCATTATGACATTGGAGTAATACGTTACAATTCTATCAGTCTGTTATGATTCAAGGCTAAAAATAGGAGGGATTATGGACTTAACCTGACTAAAAGTCTCTAAGTTTAAATGACCTTTGGCAAAACCCAAAGCGAGACTGTAATTTCTGTTCTTGGTGGCTGCTCTACATTTGTTTGTATATTGGTCTGTATTCTGAGTAGATGGTTTTCATTGATTTCATTTGTCTTCTTGCTCTGATTATAAAATCTTGAAATTAAAGGAGAAAAGGGCTGTAATACTCCTTTATTCCTGCCAAAACGAGTTTGTCAAAACAACAAACAGAACAGAACTCCATTTGATCATCCCAGGAGGATGGAACTTGGGAATCCTTTGCCAGAAATATGTTCAGGGCAAGTGTTCAATCAGAAGGTGCCTTTTATCTCTGGAGACATCACTAAGCTGACCTTAAGAAAACGTAGCTATGCTCTCTCTAGCCTTTAATGTGTGGGAACCAGACCTAAGTCTCCATAAGCGAGGATTTTTATTACATAACTAACCCAAACTCCTCACAGAGTATCATAAATTCACAGTAACATGTCCACTGAGACGTTTACCCAGCAAATGTGTGGGAAAATATACATATTGCCTAGGCCAGTGTTAAACAACATCAAGAGACCATTAGTGACCTAGTCAATGGCCTTCGGTTGCTCTCCCCTTGGTCTACCCTTAACTTTGTGCATACACTGAACCAACTCCATATACAGAAACTTTGCCCCAAGAGAGCCACTTTGTGAGAAAGAACAGAGACACAAAAATCTAGAGGGTGTCTATTTTAAAAGACATAATGAAAACCATGAACTTGGAGAGTTGAAAAACACCATACTATCTTTGGAAAACCAGATGCATTCATCCTTAACATGCTTACCCCTAAAATATATGCCAAGAAATGGCCATCTGATAAATAGAACTGGGAAAATGGCCAAAAAAGTTGCTTAACATCACCAGTCATCAGGGAAATGCAAATTAAAATCACATCAGAATGGCAAATAGCTGAAAAGATTCGCCATACCAAATTTTGCAAAGGATATGGAACATTCCTAAACTTCAGGTGGAAACTTAAATTGGTGTAATAATTTTGGAAAACTCATTATCTACTAAATTTGTACATATTAATGTTATGTGACCTAGCAATCCCACTCTTTGGTATCTATTTAACAAGTTTATTTACACATACATCAAGAAACATTTATGAGAAAGTCCTTAGCAACAAAATTTGTAATTGCCATAAACTGAAAATAATCAAATATCCAACTCTTAAATAAATAAATTTATACAGTTAATACTACACAGCCATACTAATGCACAAGCTACACATGAAACACATTAATCCTACCAACTTAATGTAGAGCTAAAGATGCCAAACATGCACAAATAGCATTGTATTCCTCCTGTGCAAAGTTCAAAACTAGGTGCAAGGAAGCTATGCTGTTGGACTAAGTCAGGGCAGTGTTGCCTGAGGGGTAGAAGGCAGGGTGTTGGTTGGAAGAGCATCGGTGAGGATCTTCCATGGTGCTCGGAGTATTCTACCTCCTAAAGAGCAGTGGTAATTAAGTGAGGACTCTTTATAATAAAATGAGTATGCTTTACAATTCTGTGTTGAGCATTTTCTGTCCATGTACATTTCAAAAAAAAGGTTTTCAAAAATAGAATTGGAGACCAGTGGTAAATGTATTTTCAGGACTCAGTTGAAAGAGACTCACAGTGACTGAATTCAGGAACTGTATTATCAGACCTGGATTTGCTACCTGCGAACCTCAGTCTCCTCACAAGTAAACACCGGCTTCAGCGTCCCTATCGCAGGGGCTTGTCTTTGAGCTATACACAGGCCATTCTCTCCACCTGGAATTCTGTTTTCAGCTCCCTTCCTCCAATAATCTGGGTAATTCTCATTTGTCTTTGAGATGGATGTGTTAATGTCTCCATGTTTGCAGTGACTGCTGCACATTGATTTTGTCACACCCTTGTCTTTCCATGTCACAGTGGGACACAATGGTAGTATCAGGATCTTAGGCACACAAAGAAAAGTGATGCATACTTACTGAAAAGAAAAGGAGTTACTAAAAGAGCAGTAAAGACTCGGAGAATTCCAAGGAAACCTGAAGAAAATACCAGAAAAAATATCTAAAAGCATGCTTTGAGAAAGTTTGGTGAGAAAATTATCACAGTCACCATCAGAAAAAACAAAGTACCTAATGTCTTCCTTAAGGCAATGAGCACCCACGTAGAATCTAGCAGGGCCAATGATGTAGCTGCATGGGATTCTAGGAGAAAATTCTTGGTGTTTTTAGCTTTTATAATTGAAGAAAGTCTTTGCTTCATCTAAGACTGATAGGAGAGGGATATTTCAATGAGTGGCCTAAATGGATTGCAAAAGCTAAACATGCCAGGTTATAGTTGCTTGTTTACTTGTCTTCCCCAAAACATGAGTATCTGAGACCAGAAACCATAACCATCTTAATACCATTTCATTTATTCACTTAATAAAATGCCCAGCCTAAAGCAGGATCCTACAGGCTGTGGATCCTACATGGAAGGGAGTGACTCAAGTAAATATTGAAGAAATGAGTAACTAATGCAATACTGTAGTTACAGTGGAGTACTACTCTGCCATAAAGAAAGATAAACTTGAGTCGTTTATAGGAAAATGGATGCACCTTAAGACCATAAAGTTAAGTGAAATAAATCAAATACACAAGCTTAAATGTTACATGGTTTCTCAAATATAAGAAACCCAAAATAAACAGCAAGATAGAATATACATAATAGAAATCAAGGAGATAGATCTTTCTAAAATAGAAAGAGAATCAAGAGATAGAGGAGGAGCAAGGGAAGGGAAACGGGATAAACAAAGGAATTAAGATGTGTTATCTACATGCACCAACTGCACACAAGGTATGTAAACACGATGTACTACAAATATGTACTAATAAAAATAAATAAATATAAAAAGTGTTTGCCATCATACTTGACACAGAGTAAAGGTTCTATAAAGATATAGCATATACATAAGACAAACCAATGGATCTTTTGAAATCAGGGTCATTTATCATTCTGTTTTATGTCCCTAAAAATACACCAGGTAGCTGCATTCATCCTTAACAAGCATTCATCCTTAACATCCTTACCCCAGTCATTTTTGCTGAATGAATGGATGAATCAAGCAATGAATGTATTTCAGTGTAATTCATCTTCAGTCAGTTGTCTCCAAGAATCAGCCTCAGTTAAAGACTGATCGTGTGTTTGAAGGTTAAACAGTGACCCAGTTGGCAATGGATCCTACAGGGAAGGGAGTCACAAGAAAGAAAGATTTGGGGATGATAGAACGGCCATATTGCTGATTTTCACTAAAAGTCCACAGAAGCTCAATCTGTCCATGAACTCAAGACAACAGAAATGCTTCCGTTTTCATCTTCATCTGCTTCTCAAGGTTCACATTGCTTTCATGACTCCCAACAGTCTAAACATGTAGTCAGAGGGATATACACTGTGCTTATCACCACAGGATCCAGACCATTCTGTAGAGAGCCCAACTAATAGAATATCGGAATCCCATGTCCCACTTTGCCTTGTGAGTACTTCTAGCTGAGCAAGATGGCAGCCCAAATTCTAATGGGCAGATACTATTGGTTTATCTACCTCTGTGGACCATAACCATCATTTCTTTAAAATTCCATTAGACTGAAATTATCTGACTCGGTGTAATCACAGCATCCCATTGTTTAGCTGAAACACATATCTTCAGGTATAGTCTTTGACTTAGATCTAGAAATATATTTAATCAAGAGAGGAAGCAACTGTGGATCCCTGACTAGCATTCATGATAATACACAGTTTCATCAACCTACAGCCTAGTGCAGTCATTTTTTGGGACAGAACATGAATCAGTGCAAACCCAACTGAAAATATGATCATGTTGTTTCAGCAGACAATCTAGATAACTGAAGAAGAGGAAGAGTTGAAAAAACTACACATGGTTATATTTATTTGAAAAAAAAAGGCAGTGTTTTAAGGCATGTTAATGTTTCCTTCTTCAAAGTTAAAATAGTTTTAAAACATATTTGATGTGTAAGGTTAAGTAATAACAAAAGGCTATAAGTGATTACCCACTGCTTCTGGATTTTTTTTAAATGCTCTAAAACAGTGGTTAAGTATGAATGATCACCAGGAGATGGCAGCATTACCTCCACCATGTCAATCGTCCTCTGCTAAACTCTGAAGCTGTCAACATTTAAAAGTTAACAATGGTAAATTGAATACCAGCTGCCCAATTTGTTGGTTGTTGTAATCTTTCTTTTAGGATACCCATTGTCTCTTTTCCTTGGGATCCATTTAGTCAATATAACTTTTAAATATTTGCACAACACTAAAGATGTATAAGCAGTATGCCAATTTTTTTTCTCTCTTCCCTTTTCCTTTTTTTTTTCTTTCTTTGTTTGTTTGAGACAGGGTCTCACTATGCAGTTCAGTCTGACCTTGAGCTCACTTTGTAGCCCAGGCTGGTCTCAAACTCACAATGATCCTCCTGCCTCAGCCTTGTGAGTGCTGGGATTACAGGTGTGCACCACCACACCCGGCTTCCTTTTTCCTTTCTAGTGGCTTTTATATGAACAGCTCTTCACCTATCTAATTATATGGAAACAGTCAGCTGTTCTGTAAAAATGTTACCTCCTCCTGTCTTGCACATGCATCTACTTACATGCAAATTTACTTGCAGGTACTAAAGCTTAGTACTGCCAGTGAAAGCAGAAAGGACAGAGAATTTAAACAAACTGTCATTCCCATTATTGTTCCATCTCTCATCTTGGCTAAGCCATGTTCTGTTGTTGCACCTCATTTTGCTGTTTTTATAATAAATATAAAGAGGGAATGGCTATAGTTGGTCATACCTGCCTTGCAGCATTATTGTTATAACAATATACACTAGTTAAAATTGCATAAATATTAACTGAGTCCCCTAATATGTGGCAGGCATCTTTTCAAGCAAAAGGAAAAAGTGACTCAACAATGGAACAGCCTAGAGCTATGTAATACAATAGTCACTAGCCACATGCAGCTACTTGAATTTACATTAACCGAAATTTTTTTAAAATTCTATTTTAGAGAGTATAAAACCAAGCAAAATAAAACAGAATAAAGCCAATCAAAACAAGACGGTGTAAGTGACACAGGATTTCAAAACAAGATAATAGGAAATCAACAATGGCTACCACAATGCCTCTTGTGTTGAACTGAAATTTTTAAAAAATCAGAAATTTACTTCCTCATTGTCACATTTCTGGTGCCAAGCAGTAGTTTGCAACCAGTGCTACCGTATTGGAGAATGCAGATATAGACAATTTCCACTGCTGCAGAGTACTTTTGGACTGCACTGGTCTAGAAGGCTAAGCAGAATCAAGCAAGTTCAGGATTAGTTTGGAAACTGCTGTCAGAGACTCACATATAAAACGGGGAGGTAGAATAAACATGGAAGCGATGAACTCCATCAAGAGGTGTTAAAGAAAACACGTATAGATTTAGATAGAGGCGATATTTTAATGAGTGGTTTCATGCAAAAGATGATACTCAAGAAGTAGTTTGAGGGGTACCTTGTTGTTTTGTTTTCCGGAAGACTTGGGAGAAGGAATAAAAGGTCCATGCATACATACATCATGTACGAAAGTATTGAGAGAGCCAAAAAAGCCATAAGAAATGTGAAGCAAAAAAAGTCTATGCTCTGAAAGGATAAAGACTGAGGGGAAAGAATGTTTATAAGGAGAAAATGGGACTAAGGAGAGAGAACCGTGAACTAGTTTAATGTTGAGCAGTTAGGACACTCAGTGTGAGTTAGTTCTTCTCCAAACAATGGAGGAGAATGGATAGTGATCCTTCTTATCTGAGTACAGGGAGAGGGGACAGAGACTCATTATTTCCACAACTGTATCTGGAAAAAAAATGGAACTAACTCCTCTCGCAGCTCTGTGTATAACCTCCCAGAACAAGGCTATTTTCTTTACACATACCTCAGACTGTGGGGACAGCCCACCAGCCATATCTCCAAGAGCACAGCTGCTCCAGCCAGCCCCTGTGGATACACGTTCCTCCTAAATGAGAAAGGAATGCCTTTTGCCAAGGCTAAAACATATTCAAGCCTCATGAATCCTGAGCTTTGAACCAATCTCCAACTTTTTGTGGTTACAGTTCATAGTCGGCTGGCAAAATGTGACTTCCTGGTTGCAAGATAAAAGACTTGGGAAGGGGGGGAGAGAACTGAAAAACTTCCTTGACATCAAATGCTTCTTGCAATATAAAACTTTGATGAGTAAAGCACAAATGAATCCTAACCATCCTGATTAGATTTCTGAAAATGTACACACTTTCAAAATTTCAGAAGATGGAGGCTTGGCGGAAATGTATTTGGGGTTTCTTTAGCCTCAAGACATTTGGGAAAGAGTTAGAGGCATACGCTGATTTGCAGCACACAGCTGGGATTACAAGGATTTTTTTTCAGGGGGAAAAAGAGGGGGGTGAGTTCTGTTGTAATAGATGTTCCAAGAATCGCTGGTCTTTCATAAGAGGTGAGGTGGGGATGGTCGGGGAGGATCTGGCTGAGCTCTTCATACGGTTTTATTTAAGTTTAAATAGAGATAATCAGCTCTGTTTATTTCCATACCAAATGCTCTGGGGTCTAGAATTCTGTCACATTCCTAACCCAGATAATTTTAGCAGTAGTCTTTCTGAAATAGAAAACCTACCCAAGATATATCCTGGTAGAGAGTTGCCAAGAGAATCCAAAAGATCCTGTCCCAGACTGCAGCAAGCATAAAAGTTCTTCTCCCTTCTGGGTGGCCAATTATTCCTGTGACAGCAACTCATACTTTCCGTGGGATACCATTTGACAAAGAAGAACCCGAGCCAGGCTATATGCTCAACCACCTGAGATTCAATCTCTCTTTGTCTTCCCAAGTAGAAAGGTGGAAGAGGGGAGCAGGCACCCACAGTCAACGCCAAAAGCTGGTTTAACAGTGATGATGCAATAGGATGTTAAAAGGGGAGGACTGGGAGTTGGCCTTGGGTAATTTTCTATAGTGCCCTAGTTCCACAGCTTAGTCACATCGCTTGATTCCTTTTGGCTTCAATTTCTTCATTTTTAAAAATGGGAATGCTCATAGTGTCTACCTCCTAAGGTCTTTTTGAAATTACATGAGCTATGTCAGCTGGCATCTAAGCAGAAAGATTAGCTCACATAAGAAGTGTTTCATTAATGTTAGTTATGGTGTTTTTCATTATAGTGACACACAAACTGGTCAGCATATTGCAGAGCTGAAAAATGATGATTATTTTCACTCAGGTTTTATTTTCAGTTTCCTTAAAAGCAAATGCTATATTCAGTCTCTATTTTTTGAAATCCTGGTAAGACCGTGTACATGAGCTATACCCTTTTAACAAATATTTAGGTGTGTAGTGCAGTATTGTTAACAATGGGCACAAAGTGGTACGGCCAATCTCTGGGGACTTAATCCTCACAGGTATCTGAAACTCCATACCCCTCGTGTCAGTCAGTGCTTACTAGAGAAACAATTTTAATCCAAGATATACAAATATGTAAAGATTTATAAGACTGACTTACAATGGCGCCCACTGAGGCAGCTGTGGAAGAGCGCTTTGACTGGAGTGTCCTGTGAAAGTTCGAATCAGGAGGCTGAAGGTTCTGCGCTGGAAGCCAGGAGATGACATCTATGGTGAAGACAAAGACTGGAGCTCCTCCGAAGAAGTGGGAGCAGATCCTTCTTTCTTCGTTTCCCCTTTATGCAATTCAGGTAACAAATCACGTAGGGTGAGTCTTCTATCTTCAGTAAACCCCCTCAGCCACACCCAGAACTATGCTGATCCAATTTAGTTGGGCATTTCTTACTCCAGTTAACACAATCATTTAACTCTCACACCCCCTTCCCCCAGTCACTGGCAACCACTATTTTGTTCTCTGTTACTGTAAGTTTGGCTATTTTAGTTACCGTTTATGAGCAGTAATAAGTGGTATTATGCAGTATTTCCTTTCTTTGACTGGCTTTTTAAAATTAGCACAATGCCCTCAAACTTCATCCATGTAGTCATATATTACAGGATTTCATTTTTCAAGGCCAAATAATATTCTATTGTTTGAATATACCACTTTTTTAATCCACTCATTCATGGATTGGACATTTAAACTGTTTCATCTTGTCTATAATGAGTGGTGCTGTAATAGACATGAAAGTGCAAGTATTACTTTGAGTTCTTGATTAAATTATTTTGGAAATATGTCCAGAAGTGGAATTGCTGAATTGTATGATATTTTTAATTCTAGTTTTTTGAAGAAATTTCACACTGACCCAGTGGCTTATCCATTTTGCATTTCCATTATGAAATTTCTCCACATTCTCACCAACACAGATTATCTTTAATTTTTTGTAATAACCGTGCTAAAAAATACGAGGAAGTATCTTATTGTGTCTTTGATTTGCATTTCCCTATTGATCAGTAATATCGGGCATCTCTTCATATACCTCTCAGCCATTTTTGTCTTCTTTGGACAAATGTTGTGCAAGTTCTTTGTCCATTTTTTTAAATTAGTTTGTTTTGTTTATGTTTTCTGCTGTTGATTTAAGTTTGTCATATACAAGTATTTTGGATAGTATTCCCTTATCATATATAGTCTAAGAAAATATCTTTTCCATTCCACAGTTTGTCCTTTTTTGCCCTTCTATTCATTTCCTTTGCCATGCAGAAGCTTTTTAGTTTGGTGTCATCCCACTTGTCTATTTTTGCCTGTGCTTTTGTTGTAACATCCAAGAAATCTTTGCCAAGACTAATGTCAAGAAGATTTTCCCCTGTCTTCTTCTAGTTTTATTCAGGTCTTACATTTAAACTTAAATCCACTTTGAGTTGATGTTTTTGTGGACAGTGTGAGATAAAGGTTCAATATCATTCTTTTGCACATGGATATCCAGTTGTACCAACACTATGTTATAGATGTTATCCCACCTTGAATTTAATTCCTCATTACCTAGGAACTTTTAAAGGAGGGCAAGTCTATCACTGATAGGCTGAAAAATTTTGTCTGTAACTTTTCTTTATGCTACTGAGGGAACTAGTCAGAAACTTCAACATGTATCACCTAGTGGATCTTTCCATACGTGTGTTATTTATTGGGAAATAGGCTGCTTCCCTTCATTGGAGTCAAAGCAGCTTTCTGTAAGCATGATGGGACTCCCCCCAGTAGAGATGCTATGCCTGTGAGAAAGAAGTCACACGTCAGCTGTGGCTTTGCTGTTGCCATACCCAGACACCCGTCTATCTTGGAAATGGTCCAATGACTGCTTTGTGGTTTTTAATCTTTCCTCACATGAAATGCTGCTACCCAATTTAGGTTTACTTTTCCTTGTTTTCAGAGTCCTATAGACCAACAGCTAGTCCATGAATATGACCTTTCCAATTTATAAATTGGAGACAAATTAAAGAAAAAGAATTGTTAGCAATGTCAAAGAGCAGTCCTCAGAATGTAGGGCTGGATGTAGTCATTCCTGTGAACCTGCTGCTGAGGCTGTGTGCTCAGTTCCCTGCCTGTGCAGGCTGGCAGCACTGCCAAACTCCCTGTAGAAGACGCCCTAGCGATGCCAACTGAGTGCAGTGGTTACAGTGCATCCCCGCAAAACTGTGCACCAGAATCATCTGCAGTTGAACAGTGCTAAAAGATGGGCCCTGTGAAAGGTGACTGAGCTCCCAGGGCTACCCTCATGAATGAATTAATGCTATTTTGGGGGGACAGCATTCCTTACCACAGGAGTGTATTCCTTATAAAGAGCAAATTTGTTCCTATTCTTTCTTGCCCTCTCTTTGCCCTTCTTCCATAGAATGGCAGACATGTAAAGAAATACCTGTTCATGTCTTTTTCCCATTTTTGAGAGTTTATTTTTTTGTTTGTTTGTTTTGTTTTGTTTTGCATTCAGTTAGAAGAGTGCTTCATGTATTTTGGATAGTATTCCCTTATTACATATAAAGTTTAAAAATATTTTTTCCTGTCCCATAGTTTGCATTTTTACTTTTGATTGTTTCTTTAACTGTACAGAAGCTTTTTAGTTTGATGGCCTCCCACTTGTCTATTTTTATTTCTTTCTTTTTAATATTCAAGAAATGATTGTCAAAACTAAGGTCAATTTTTCCCATTTTTTTCTAGTCGTTTGAAAGTTTCAGGTCTTACATTTAAGCTGTATTCTATTTTTAGTTTTGACCTTCTATTTGTGTATGATGTAAAATAAAGGTACAATATCATTCCTTTACATGTGAATATTCAGGTGTGTGTGTGTGCATGTGTGTGTGTAATTGAACCCAAGGAGGCCTTAACTTGAGCTATATTGCAAGTCCATTTATTTATTTATTTATTTATTTATTTTGAGACAGGGTTTTACTAAATTGCTACATTTCCCAGAGTGCTGGGTTCACAGCCTTGTACCACCATGTCCTAGGAACTTTTAAGGGAGGGCAAGTCTCATTATATTAACATGAAGCTCTTTCCCAGATGCAGGCCCCTTGATCCTGGATTTTCCAGTCGCCAGAGCTTGAAAAATAAATTTCTGTTCATTATAAATTAATCAGCCTCAGGTATTCTGTTGTAGTAGCAGAAAAGACACTGGGCAAAGACACTGAGGAAAGGGAGAAGTCGCTTGAGAAATTGAATGTTTCCTTTTGCATTAACTTTGACAAATATGTATAGCCACTTACTTGGCACCCTGAAATTTGAATTTTCTGAATGATAAAAGATTATCAAGAATTAATTAGAGATAATAGGAAATAGGAAAGTAGACTTTGTGGAGATAGGAAAGGGGACCCAAGGAAGATGATGCGTTAATCAACAAGATGTGATATGTATATGTACAAGTTCCACAAAACTAATGTTGTTGTATCCCACAAGCATGTACTTGTTTAAAAAGAAAGGATTATCATAACTTCCATTTGTAAGAAGCATTTGAAATACTATTATATCATAAGAGTATATTTGGTCTTTGTGGTTTCTGACACAGAGCTCCTGAAGCCTGTGAAATTTCCTGAGTAATAGTTATGTCTTATTATTCATAAAAAATAAGCTCATACTAACAAAGTAACTTAGGGTAGCCTCAGTATTGGGTTGGTCACCAGGAAAACCAAGTGATTATCTGGGTTGGTACCTGCAGTTTCACCCAAGAGGGTTTGGAGAGTAAGTTCCATAAAATCTCCTGAACAATGAGATTTGATGAATGTCTAGGTTCCTGAATAGGAAGGTGTGCAGGGTGGAGAATTGCAAACTGGTGAGAGCATTTCTCTCTAAACAGGTCAGACCCTCCTCATCTCCAGTGGTTTATTGCCCTGTGAGAACACAATCCCAATGTTATTAGATGCATCAATGTTGACTATAAACCAGAAATCTCAGATTTTCACATTAAATCTGCCAATTGATGAACGTTGATCAATAACCTAATCAACGCAATTAGGAGTTAAGATATTGGTTCATCTGTTGTGGAAAATAAGAGCAGAACTTGAAGGTGTTGTTCATGTTCTATTTCTTGATCACGATGCTAATTACACAGGTGCATTCTCTTCGCGAAAACTCATTAAGCGGAGCAAGTATATATAAGTACACTCTTCCCTGTGCATATTTTACTTTCACAAAAGCCTTAAAAATATGTCAACAAATAATTAAAATTTTAGGGGCATTGTGAACCATTACTTTGGCCCAGACTATGTAACTCAAATAATGCCCATGATTGCTTCATTCTTTATAAGCTTTGATTGAGGGGATTTAGAAAAGACAAAAATCCTGATTTTTCTACCACTATGTCAAAGATGTGAGAGAATGGAAAAAAACCTCTCTTCTGATCCTCCCGTCAACATTCACACATACATTTCCAGGGCAAGCACCATGGTCTGGCACACACAGAACAGCTCAGATCTTCTACATTGCACTGCTTTATCTTCACTTAGAAGATCTTGTCTTCGTTTGACTTGCCCCATCCTGAGCTTGGTCACCCATTATCAGGGACCCCAGCCCCCAATTCTTGCTTCACTGAGTCCTCCCTTTTGGATTCTCAGGTCTCATATTTCCTCTGAATAGACTGAAAGCTGCAAACTGACTAAGTTCTGGGGCAGGGATGAAGTCAGTGGAAGACAGTAAAAAAATAGACAAGATTTGAAGTCAGATGAAACACAATTCAAATTCCAAACATGAACCTGTAACTAACTGAGAAGTTGGCCAAGCTCCTTAGCCAGCCTGAGTCTTTGTATTCTCATTTCACAAACAGTGATATGAGTATGTTTCCTGTGGGTGTTAAATGACTATGTTGAATGTCTAGCAGAGCAGTAGTTCTCAGACTTCAGTGTGCGAGAATGTTCCTGGGAATCTTGTACATGCAGATCTAGTTCAGTGAGGCTTGAGGTAGACTCTCAGGTTATGCATTTCTAACACACTCTCCAGCCTACTGATGCTGCTGGCTGTAGAACACTTATTCACAGCCATATGTACTGACCCCGACGTCCATGCAAACTTGAGGGTGGGTCACTATGGACACTGACTTTGTTTTGCTTTGCATGTGATTCCAGTAAGCTCTGGGTAACTTGTTTCCTTTGTAATGGTGACAATAAACTCCAAGTTTGGCCAAGATGACTTTCACATGGTGAGGCTGGCATCCATCTCAACCCGTGGCGGTGGCCAACAGGGTTCTTGAATTAGGAAAAGAGAGACAAGAAGAATTAAATGTGCTTCTCTCTAGGAGGCTTCTCTTTGTTTCCTTAAGAAGACTACCAAATTCACTGGTTTGTTTTTTCATTCGAATGTTTTATGCCACGAATAGCCTGACAGTATAAATGAGTTTCAAGTACATGAATAAACAACATGATAATAAAAAGCACATGACTTTCCCAAGAATTTTTCCCTGCAGTTCTGAGTTAACAAAAAGACAGCAACTTTCACTTTAGGAAAAGAAAATGAGGACAAAGTATCAGATGTGCTTTACAGTCTGAAACAGGAGAGGAAACAGAAGGGAAAGAAAGAAATATTGGCCTCTGCTACTTGAATGTGCCCCAGAACTATTTTGGTGGGACTGGGAAAGAAGAGGGAAGTCTAGCAAAAAAAAGATGTATCTGGTTTTGCACTGAATTTGAAGACAGAAAGAAGAATATCCTTTGCTCAGGAGTTTGAGATGGAGGCAAAACTTGGCAATCAAGCACAGCCTGGTGTCAGCTGACCTCATTCCTTACTCACCTGTGTCTTCATCTGTAACACAGGGACATGATACCTGTCCCGTTGAATTGTTCTAAGAAGGTATAGTTTAAGAGCCACTTATCCTAAATGCTGGGACCAAAAGTGTTTGGGATTGGCATACATATACATAATAAGATATCTTGCAGATGGAACTCAAGTCTAAGCATGAAATTCATCTTTGTTTCATATATACTTTATACACATAGCCTGAAGGTAATTATATACAATATATTTTAAGTGTGCCTCTGTCTTGACTGAGAACCATCACAAAAGGACAGGTGTAGAATTTTCTACTTGTGATATCACATTGACATTGAAAAGGATTCAGATTTTGGAGCACTTTGGATTTCATATTTGCAAATAGGAATATTTGATCTACACTAAAATCATACACAGGGAAGTGCTTGGCCCAGTAGTCAGATAGAATAAATATGTCTTTCCTACTTTCCTTCTGTAAGGAATGGAGGTTGTTGAACACAGACCCTGAACCAACAAACAGTACCATGTCTTAATTCCATAGACTCAGCTAAACCATCAGCCATCAGGACACTTCTTAGCTAGACAGATGTTCAAGGAAGCAGACCACAGTACTTTCTCATAGGGTATATTCCAAATTACCTCTGCCAGTATTTTTGTTCAACATACACTAGGGCAGTGATGGGGAACCTTTCAGAGCTTTCAGTAATAATAAATAGCTGGCTGTCACACATGTGCCATAGGTTCACTACTGCTGCACCAAGTAGCCCCTCATTCAAACCCATATTCATCCAGGCGAGCAGCACCCAGCTCACAGTCACCTGTCACCTCCCATACTTCACAGCTGCCAGGGTGAAATCACACAGAGCACTGGGGGTAAACTGCGACTCCTCATAAGCTGTGGGAACTTGGATCTATTGCTCAACTCTGCTAAGTCTTCTTTTTCCATATGTAAAATAAGGAATAACATAACAATCCTGATGCCAGTAAAATATAAATTGCCATCAATCCTTCTCGAAATATTCCCTCTCGCTTCAGACACAATTGTCTCATCATTCTTGCCATTTTCTGAAGCAGTTCTGGAAATCCTCTTTCATGAGTCTCTTTAGTTGTGCTGTCTTAGCTGCCTTCATGACCTGCATTGACTCCAAATGTTTACCTTTCATGGTCAGTTTGACTTTGAGAAAGAGCCAGGAGTCCGATCCAGTAAATGAGGTAGATGAAGACACAACGCTTTTTGCAATGCTCCCTTTCCATCGGGTCACACTCAGTGGCAGCGATTTTAACTATCCCTTGTAAAGACACTTAGAAAACAAGACTTTCAGAATCTTAGAACCTCAGAAAGTGGTAGGACTTATCCCTGAAGGGGATAAGTATGTTTGAATTGTGTGATTGTGGGGTGGGCTATTTCCTGTAAATTTTCAAATTTAAAAATTTACTGTGTCTTTTGATCACACCTCATAAGTTCCTATAAGACTGAAATAAACCACAGAAAGCATTCTAAAGTGGCAGTTGTTGTTTACAGTGACCTTTGCTCTTGTTTAATAGGTGAGTAATTTTAGCATCCTAAGTGAGCAAGTGATAGAACCAAGCTCTAAAATTTCCTGGGTCTATGGGGATCGGAAGGCTCCAAATATAAAACAAAACACGTTTGTCCCATTTGAAAAAACTGCTGGATCCAACACCCTTTGGACTCTGCACAGCTGCACACTATTAGACCCTAAAGAAGGTGTGAGCATGCCTATAATCTTAGCACTCAGGAAGGCTGAGGCAGAAGGATTGCAAGTTCAAGTTCTACTTGGGCAACTTAGAGAGACTCTGTCTCGGTGGTACACTGCCCCTGGGTTCAATCCACTAATACTACCAAGAAAAAAAAAAAAACACTTCACAGAGAATGTTAAGACACGGATGCTGCCCTGGAAGTGTTTTCAGAAATCCAATTATTAATCTTCTAAATAAAAAAGTATGCAAAAATAGTCACTGTGAAACAGATTAATCAGACGTGCAAGCGTAGCTTGTGCCAACAAGAACTGACTGGGTAAAATGATACGAGTCTGAGCGATGCTCGGGACGGTCAGTGCGGAAACAAGTGCACTGTCCTCGTGCCGCTCCGGGGAGCTGTTCATCAGCTGATGTTACTGCTCCTTCACACTTGCTGCCCTGACAATCCCTCTCATGCTCTCTGGCTATGTGGACTTGGGCTTCCCACCTTTTACTTGGGGTATTGAAACTACGAAACACTTAGCTACTGCACTCACTGCCGCTGACCCAGCTCTCTATGCGTGCTCATTTCAGGGTTACCTGCCACCTTAGCTTTGACTCCTGTGCCCCTCTAATCCTGATGATCTGCTTGCTCCCTTGAAATTTGCTTGTTTCCCCAGCATCTGACCTGCAGCCTGCAGCTCATTGCAATAGACTGTATTGTCTTTAAATTGGTGCCCTATGCCTTGATTTAAATCTGCCTTTAAGTCAGAAAGTTCTGCCATAGTGATTCTATGCACTTATATTCAGGTTTTGTATTAATCTATGAAAAAACACTATGCTAAGTGAAATGAAACTGGGTAAAATATTGAAGAACAGGACACAGAGGTTAATATTTTTGTTTTGTTCCTACCTACAGATCACTGTGGCTCTAACTGTCCTCCTTCTTCTTCCCAGCCTGTAAATAAGAAAATATCTTAGGGTTCCTTGGAACTCTTTCCCTTTCCCTCAGGCAACCTCACCCATCTCAACTTTTAACACCTTCTGTCTAATATGACTCCTGAATGTAAACCTCCCGCTCAGACCTTAAACACTCACATCTAACCTCCCACCTGATAAGTCAGTTGAATGACTCAGAGACGTCCTCCCTTAGCAGGTCCCAGGCCAGCTCTTCTGCTCCATCCTGTATTCAGTGATGACAAAACTTTTAGGGCTTTCAGTGATACAAACGGCCCGCTGCGGCACACTTGCCATAGGTTCCCTCCTGCTCCTCTATTTGCTCCTCTTTGATACCATAGTTTCTTTCACATGCCAGTGCACTAGGTCAGCAGCTCCTGTCAGTTCTACCTTGAAAATACACTCAGATTCCAACCTTAAAGGTTATCATCGGTTCTTGCCAGGACTCTTGCAATAACCTCTATTGCCTTCTTAAATTTTCAATCCTTGTCCCCTGATGGGTAAAGTAGGTCTGGGTAAAGTAGCCAAAGTGAACCTAACTAGTCAGACCAGGGCAGTGATCCAGATACCCATAGTTCTCAGAGTTAAAGCCAACACCCTAAAATGGCCTAAAAGTCCCTATGGACTCTGACCTTTCTCTGACCATATCTTCTTTCATTTTTGTCCTTCCTCACTTTTCCCTGACCCCAGGGGTCCTCTTGTTGTCCACAAACATGTCAAGTGTCCTGTTACAACTGAGGCTGTCATGCTTATCTTTCCACTTGCAGAAAACACTTTGTCAATCTTTTTTTTTTTTTTTGGCAAAATAGAATTTTAATTTTTTAATCAGATTTTATTGGTACATTTTAGATATACATTATGATTGCATTCATCATAGAGAATTTGTAACTGTACATGATATAACTTGTTTTTTTTTCTATTCCCCTACCCTCCCTTTAACCTCTCCTTCCCTCCCAATTTACAAAAGCTTTGTTTCCATGTTTTCCTTCTTTTCTCATTTTTTTAACTTTTTTCTTCTTTCCTTTTCCCTCCCCTCTTCCTTGTTCTCCTCCCCATTTGAACATTTTCTTCCTATTTCACAATACCTATTATACATTTTGGTCTTTGTTTACACTTTCAGTTTCTCACACCAAGAGAAACTACGCAGTATTTACACATGTGTGCCTTATTTATTCCACTTAAGAGTATAGACTCAAGGTGCACCCATTTTCCTAGAAATGTCTTGAGTGTATCCTTCTTTATGGCAAAGTAGTACTCCATTGTATTAAAAAAAAAACCACATCTTCTTTATCCATTCACTAGTTGGGTTGTTTCCAAGATTTGGCTATTACAAACAGTGCTGCTATAAACATAGGTGTACATACATCTCTTTCGTATGATGCTTTTAATTCTTTTGGGAAGATAGTTTTTTTAGGATCTCCATCATATCTGCAGAATTTATCTCACATATCATTTATATCTCCTTCCCCAGCCAATGTATCTAAATTATGCTCATGTTCCTCAATCCCATAATCACTCTATTTCCCATACCTGGTTTGCCTCTTGTGGCACTTACTGCTGTTAAACACTGCCAGCAAGATTCTTTTATATGCTATGAATACAGACACATTGTATTTATCATTGCATCCATGACACCCCCCATACAATGCCTGGACATAGTAGATGCTTAATAAATATGTGTTGAGTATGTCAATATTGTTAATAAGTATCCTGACTTATTTTCTCACCTGAGCCCAGGTACACCAAGATTCAATCATAGAATCCATCTCTGTAATGATGCTCCTATTTATATCTGAATTATCTTCAAAGGGTTGAGTAACCCAGAAACTAACACAAAACTCCCTCCTCTTTGTTAATCTAGACCCATCTCAAGTTCTGTTTTACAGACTCATTGCTCTCTAAAACATCTACATTTTTACATCTTTCATATTATCTAGCTATCCCCCATAACGCTTCATGTGTTCTTAGGTGGGGCTTTTCTGAGGTTACTGGATTTAGAGTGTGTAGATACAGATTTAAGGTGTGTGATAATTTAATCAGTCCAATCATTGGCTTAACGCAGTTCTGGGTGTGAGTAATGGGAAGCCCCAACCTGGGAATGGCTGGCACCCTCCGATAGGCTTGTAGCCTGGGTGGAGTGAAAGGGAGAGGGAGGCTGTCTGCTTGTTGCCCCCTTCCTGCCAGGCCGCGATCTGTTTCTCCTCTGTCATGCTGCCCTAGCTTGGAGCCATTCGACTATTGCTTGAAACCTCTACAAACAATGAGCTAAAGTAAACCTTTCCTTCCTTAAATTGTGAGTATTGAGTATTGAGCAGTGAGAAAAGTAACTAAGACAGTATTATATTATTGTAGCTTATTTCAGTTGTAAATTATAAAAACATAACTCAAACAGAAATGAAGTTTAAAAAAAAGGCAAGGGGATGGAGGAAAGAAAGATGGCCATGGACTAACAGAACCAAAAATTCCCAGTTTAGGACCAGTTGAGGAGGAAAAGACACAAGGGTCCAAATACCAACAGGAACACTTAGATTGGTCAGAAACTAACAAAAACACAAAAACTCTTTTGGGTCACCTGGACACACACCCCAGGAAGTCTGCAAAGCAGTAACAACTCTAACACTAATAGACTAACTGTGTAGAGCCTGATTGTGACAAGATTCTGAGGCCTCATCATTAACTCACTGGGCAAGAGTGCTGGCATTGATTAATGATGTCTGCCACAGGTGAATGATGGAAGAGTGACACGGGGAGTCCACATGGGCACAGCCCATTCTAACTATGATACAGCCACTTTCTCCAGGCCTGATGCACATCACAGTTTCTCTGTGTCATCAGTCAGCTAGCCAAATGATGAGCTAGCCAAAGTTCACATATCAATCTGTTTCTGTGCGCTGTGTGAATGGCACATCTTGGGTTACTGTTCACAGTTGGGTCTTCATCTTGTTTGCCTTTAACATATGCCCAAGTCATGATTGAACCATTCTGTGCATCTGCATCCAGTTTCCCACTCCCAACAGACTGAAGAAATAGAATAGGCTACATTTGTCCTGTTTTTTTGGTTTGGTGTCTGAGGTTGTGAGAGGAGCTAGACCCAGCTGTGGCCATCAGTCTCAGTTTACATATAGTTTTATGATGGTGGGTAGCAAAGTGTCCCCACTCTCCAAAACAGTCACTGTGAGTGTTGTACTGGTCAAAGTCATAAAGTGGACAAATCAAGTTTCACATTTTTCTTTCTCTTCTTCAAAAGAATCATTGGCATGCTTAGTAAAAAGCACAAAATAATGAAAAGATGTCTGATTAAAAACATATTTGTAACACTCTTCACTTAAGCAGGAGAATAGAGCTGGCTTCTTTTGACTTTATCTCAGAATAAGTTTGTTTGCAGTAATACAATAAATGAAAGGGAAAGTAAGTCTCATTGGCCTTAAAGTATTAAATGATATTTCAGAAATTTAAATACGTCTTTGCTCATGAATGTGAAGGCAACAGGATCATATTTCATGAACTTCTTTAGAAGAGCAGTTATTTAAAACTAGTTTTATGCCTTCCTTGCTCCCTCCTTCGCTTTCTCCCTCCCTTCTTCCTCCTTACCCTCCTTCCCTTCTTCTATTTCTCCCATTTCTTTCTGTCCACTTGTGTTTAACGCCTGGGAATTGACAGTGAAGTTTACAAAATACAAAGTGAAAAATCAAGATGAAAATAAGTTGTAAACATTCCTTAGTTTAGAGTTTATCTTTGCCCTTTGTGTTTGGATTGGTTTGTTTGCCATCTGGAAATCCTGAAAGTAAAATTTGCTCAGAGAATGAACTCTACATACTCAAATTTGCGTGTGGCAGGTTTTGCATCTTAGGATGACCACATGTCGAGCGCCGTCGGCTAGAGGATATGATGACACCCAGATCAGCCTCTCGGGAAGGGAGCCTGCAGCCAGTGCCCATCTGGAAGCTGCTCTGCTGAGCCATCTATTTTTCACTGAATTGGCTGTGGAAAGGGTTAATCCATCACTGGGCCAGTTCAAACACAAAGCTTTCCTCCCGCTTGCTGAACCTCATACACCCGGACTCTCAACTCCCAGAGCCAGTGATCAGGGCCCAACATCAAAGCCAGAAACACAAAGCAAATGTGCAAAAGCCCAAATGGAGGTGGTTGAATTGAGAAGCCCTATAACATGTCACTTTTTAATATAGCTCACAAAATGGGGCAGAGGTGACAATGATCACATCCAAAATAGGAATTAGGCACGCAAGCTTGGATAGAGGAAGAGACTCCTATCTTGACCTGCAGTCCCACCTTAAAGCTCTCTCTTTAGTAAGCTGCCTTGTAAATGTCCAAGACAATTGGTCTGAGCCCTGTTTGTCCTGCAAGGACACCAGCAAGCGGCATGCCCTTGCACTCTGTCATGGACTTCCTTGCGAAGGTACAGACAATGAACCTTGCTGCACCTTCCTCAGCATCGCTTTGAACTGGACCCAGACGGCAAAGCTTTGACCGTTCCACAGGCCCTGTGTGTAAGCGGTGCTGCAAGAGTTGTGTGTCTTTCTGGGCCTGGCTCTTGGCCCCTGACTTAGAACACTTTCACCATATCATGCAGTGTCTTTGAAGTAAGATAGGCTTGGATGGACATGCTGACACTGCTGCACACTGCTCTTTGTGGTTCTGAACCTACAGGGCTCGCCTTGCCAAGCCTCCATTGTACCACTTGTGAAGTGGGGATAATAAACATCTGATGGGGAGTTGGAGTTTTTGAGAGGATGCTTTCAAAGGCTTAGCATGGTGCCTGCCTGATTAGAAGCACTCAGTAGATGTGTTTTGCTGCTGCCGCCGATCATGGATTCATTCAACACTCTGAAAGCCTTTTCTGTGCTGGGCATAGTCTTGGATACCATGAGTAGGCTGAACAAGACAACCAAGATCTTTGCTTCCTCAGAGTCTGCCATTTCATCAGAGAAAACAGAAACTAAATAGGTACATGAATAAATGAACAAATATAGAGGGCCGTGTACAATGAATACATGAACAAAGGTTAATGTCACATGGAAAGAACCAGAGTTGGGAAACTTAGACAAAGAGCTCTGAAAAGTTGCTTGAAAGACATAAGGACTGAAATGAATCTGAATGACAGGCAACACCAGGCATGTGACCTTCTTGGGGCAGACTCTTAGGCAAAGGGAACAAGGGCAAAGGCTATGAGTTGGGACTCCTCGGCTTTCTGTGGACAGAAAGAGGACTGATGGCATTGGAGCCCTGGGAGAAGAGGTCACGAAAGAATGGAGAAAGGATAGTGAAGAGGTGGCATTGCTATCTATCTGCAAGTCCCAAGTTTTCATATGACACAAGGAGTATTTTCACATTTTGTTCTACTTGTTTTATTCTTGAATTTTCCAGAACACTGCCTGAAACAGGGAAGAGATGATTTATTCTCCCATGGCCTAAAAGCCCCCTCTATCATTCATAAAGCCCCTGACTGTTTCCAAGAGAAATAAAGAGTCTGCAAGTCTGGAAGTTTGGAAATCTCTGGAGGGATGTCCCCACACATACCAAGGCAAGCAGAGGGGACACATATTTTCTTTTCCCATCCTCAGAGCTGAAATAGACGTTGTAAGAATTCACAGTGACTAATATCTCAGTTAGATTCCACTTGGTTGTTCATGGTTTGGGCCAAGAGTTAAACTGTGTTTACCTGTCCTGTGGGAGGGTGTTGTGACAGAGAGAACATGGCATGCACAATCATGTTCTATGATTTTCGTCTCATTTCTGCAACTTAATCATGGTGTGGCCTACGTAATGCATTTTCCCTCTATGAACAAGACTGCTATGTTTTCATATGTAAATAGAGAAAACAATACTTATGCTGTAATAATTAGGATTATACCAGAGCAGTGACGTGGTCCTGGAAGTGAATAGGGACAGTTTGTGGGCAGCTACTTCTGCAGTAGCAATGGTAATATGTGTTCCCTAGTTCAGATGTCAGCAAATTACTTCTCATTTCCTGAATTTCTAAGAGGGTTACATAGTGCTTATAAGGTCTTACCATAGTTCGCTATACAGAGAAAGAGCTAATGGTGGTAGCAGAATGATGGAGATGTTGCCATGAACACTAAGAAGAGTACTCAAGGTACGAGGTTGGCCTCGATAACTTTCCATTTCCATGGTCCCCTCTCTTTCTTTGTGAACAAAAACACCCCATTAGAGTTTTCCACAAGGTATCAGTTCTTCAAGACTAATTAAGGGAGTAGTTTTCTTGGACATTTTAATTTCTTTGAAGTTATTGTCATAATTTCTTTGAAATTAAGATACAATTTATTTCAAAAATTTGAGTTCTCATGCTTTGTTTCTATGCTGGCAATAATGGATGACTTAGATATAAAAATGATTTTATTCAGCTATCCAAGAAACAGTTTTACATTTCTGGAATATACCTGATATTCCTTTTTGCAGGGCAGACACACACAGATCAGTGGGGTGGGGTGACCACTGTGGCACAGCTCATCGTCTAGTGGAGGTCAAAGGTGGGTTATCAACATGATAAATGTTCTGAGGAGGAAACACAGAGTCACAGATGCAGGAAGGTCTTTCTGATAATTACTATGGTCATTGATCACTGTCTCTCCAATACTCTGTACCACACAAACATCTCTGTGTATTAATAGTTTACTTAACACTTATTTCCACCATCTTTGTCAGGCTGTTTCTATTAATATCCACTTTTTTGCAGGAAGAAAATGAAATTTAAGGGCTGGAGATCTAGCTCAGTGGCCTAAGTGCCTGCCTCGCAAGTGCAAGGTTGTGAGTTCAATCCCCAGTGCCAGAAAAAAAAAAAAAAAAATATATATATATATATATATATATATATATATATATATATGGTAACAATTCAGCAAAACAGGTGACTTTTAGAGCCTGGGATCTAGCTCAGCGGCCTAAGCACCTGCCTGGCAAGCGCAAGGTTGTGAGTTCAATCCCCGGTGCCGAAAAAAAAAAAAAAAAAGAAAATGAAATTTAAAGCAGTAAAATTACCTAGGATCATAGTTAGTAAGGGATACAGGGAGAATTGAACACACACCCCAAATGTTTTTTTTTGTACTGGGAATTGAACTCATGACCTTGTGCTTGCCAGGCAGGCACTTATACCACTGAGCCATATCTCCAGCATACACCCTGAGGTTTTTAAGTACCAATTTATCATCAATAGATGCTGGTTCTACCAACATACAGTTCATAAGTCTGCCCTGAGTTAGTTGTCTTTTTAGAATTTGCTTTGTCATCTGTGAAAATAGTATCTACTACCATAAGATTATAAGAATTAAATAAGATAGTGAACAGGAGCAATTAGCTAAAACCTAGTCAATGGCACTCAGCAAATGTTAGTTCTCATACCACTTCCTTATTATATAACTTTGTGACTATAGAGTTTTAGGAAGACAAATGAGCACATAGACCAAATAACTCTATTCATAATAGCTAACGTTACTTGAATACTTACTTTACGCCACACCCTATACTAAATTCTTTCATGAGACTGATGATCTGCTCCCTTCTCTCTGTTGACATTAGTCAGTGCCATGATTAAGATGTGCACTGTCTTTTTAGAAGGAACTCTTACTTCTCACCTGCCTTTCTCAGTGTCAGTGCCCAGTCAAGTGCAGAAAATGGTGTTCTGGTTAATTTTAGTAAGATTACAGTGCTCTGGTATGATTTATGAAATAGCTCATGATTTAATTTGGAGGCAAGAAGTTGGAAAACTATCACCACATTGCTACTCCTTCAAACTGCTCAGATATCTATATTTTACTAACTAAAAGTCATGCCAAGTTTTTCAATAACTGCTCGATTCCATAAAGCATATAGTACAAATTGTAGAAAATACTCTCTATTTCCCTCAAAGAATTAGAAAAAGAAGACTGTGAGACATGAAGGGGAGAGAAGGGAGCCATTTCCTTGTGCTCCTTTTCAAAGTTGCAAAACTCAGCCAAAGAGCCCAAAGTTTTAGTTTTACCTCATCTGGACTCTGCTTTGCAAAGGACTTGGTCTTTATTCAGGCAGTAAAATATTTGCTAACTTCTCCTAGTGACTGGGATTTGCAGACTATAATTTCTACGCAGCTATATTGCCAGGGCAGGTTTGGACAGAAATACGCAAACAATAAAGTGGGACAGGGCATGCAGAGTTGGGTCATAAAACTTGTGTCCCCAGTGTGTTGTGAGGCAAGACGCCAACTGCCTTGTGCCCTCAGCCACCTGTATACCATTCCAGCCAATCATCTGTGACTCACTAGAGGCTGATTAGATTGTTTCTGTCCTGAGGCCATTTTATTATAATGTTTGGTTGTGAATTTCATTAAGTTTTACAGTCCTCCACACATGTGTTTATAACAAGAGCTGTCTCCCCTTGTGGGATGACATTTGCTTTTATAAAACAAAATGAAATCAAAATCTCAGCTTACAAAAAAAAAACCCTTAAGTATATGAAAAACAATAGGCAGAAAATAAATTGCTGGCATAAACCACTGTGAAATGTAAATCAGTGTCCACTGAGGGCTCAGAGGGCTTTTTCTGGCAATACTCATAGTCTAATGATGCATGGATGGAGACAATATGGAGATATGCTCATCAACCATTGAATGTCTGGATACTTACTCCTCCCCCATGTTGAGATGCACCTAGGGAGCAGGGTGAAACATTTTACCTAGGGAACAGAAAGGAAATATTTTTGTCTTTCTTACAAAAAATGGTGGATCCAAGTTAGAGTCTATGTAGAGTATTAAAGGAGAGTCAGGGGCCACTTCCTCTGAATTCCCTGCTGTCACAGAATGACGTAGCCTCAAGGAGGTCAATGAACACATCGAATACTATGTTCCTTTTCTGTCTTGTGGTATAAAAGTGTTAGGCTTCACACCTTTTAGGAGCAATATAGAATTATGACATTTTATGACTAGGTAAATCATGCCGTCCAGGAGCTGGCAAAGTAAAGACATTGTAAGGATTTTCCGCTTTGTGTACCGTATGGTGGCCATCAGAGCTACTCAGCTCTGTAGCTGGAGCTCAAAAGCAGACAGAAGCAACATGTAAACAGATGAGCATGGCTGGGTTCCAATAAAGTTTTTCTATGTCCCTGAAATTTGAATTTCCTATCATTCACATATCACAGAATATATTCTGTTGCTTTCTACAATCATTCAAAGATGTAAAATCCATCCCTAGCTCATGGATAACACAAAAAAAGGCAGAGAGGCTCATAGACCATAGTTTTGGATCCATGATTTAGACCAATAACTAAAATTCCAAGGCAATGGAAATGGTTGCCATATGTAATCTGGTCAGCTCTGCACATCCACCTCAGTAGGCTACTTTTCAAGTTGACTGAAACAGAAACATTCAAGAGCCTAACAAGTAATGGCAATTTTCTGACTGACATTTAGCTATTTAATAATATATTCAATGAATATTATAATTTTATGGAGATTCATAAGTTTATTTGTGCTTTAAAAAGGGTAATTAATACATGTATTAGTTTGGGTTCACTAGTGGAACAGAATTAATGTAAAATGTATATATAATTATACAAGGGACTTATTAGGTAAGCTTATGGGATCAGGAGAGAAGTCCCAGTGGCTCCCTGCATGCTGCACAGCCAGAGGACCCAACAGCAGTCAAAGACTGAAGGCCTAGAAGCTCACCACAGAGTCATCAGTGGGTGTCCAAGTCAGAAAGTCAAAGAACCTTCTTTGGAAGGCTGAGGAAGCCTGAAGAGACTGGCGATCAACTGGTGAAGACCACAGTGCCTCCAAAAAGAGAGAAAACTTCCTTCTTTCCTTTTTTTATTCCATCCAGACTACAAGCCCATTGGTTGGTGCCACCACATCCAGGGTGAGTCTTCCCTCCTCATTTGGTAGTCTACATGTCTATCATCAACAAACACACTAGCATTTTTATTAATCAGCTAGGGGTTCTTACTCAAGTTGAATATATAAATCATAATGATTGCAATAGACCTGCTGCCATATAATCCAGCAGCTCACTACTGGGTATACATCAAAAGAGAATGAAATTACCTTAGCTAAGAAATGGAAGCAATCTAACTGTTCATGAAGAGACGAGTGAACAAAGAAAATGTAGTTCATATATATAATCGAATACTACTCGGCTCTGAAAACACAGGAAATCCTGTCACAGGAAGCAACATGGATGAACACTGTGGAGGATGCTGTGCTGAGTAAAATAAGTCAGGGACAGAAAGAGTTATACCAAGTGCTCTCACTTACATGTGGACTCTAAAAATGTTCAATTCATAGATGCAGAGAGAAGAGTAGCAAGTACCAGGCTCTGAGGGGAACAAGAGTGTGGAGAGATGTTGGTCAAAATTTCATTCACAAGATAGGAATAAATTCAGTTTTATGACTATCATCAATACCACCACGAGGTAGGCTTAAATATTGCTAAGAGAATAGAATTTAAATGTTCTCACCAGAGAAATAAAGATAATTATATAAAGTAAGGGACATCTTAATTAGTTTGATTTACCTATTTCTATTCCTATTTATTTATTTAAAAACACCCAAGCACTAGGGAAGACTGAAGCAGGAGGATTGCAAGTTTAAGACTAGCCTGGACAACTTTGCAACTTAGCAAGACCCTGTCTCAAAACAAACAAACAAAAATTTAAAAAGAATGTTTATAAAGGGTTAGAGATGTAGCTCAGAATGAAGGCCCTGACTTCAATACTCAGTACCACCAAAAAAAAAAATGTGCACCATAAATATATGAAATTTATCAATCAAACAATGAATAGGTTAGTTACTAACCATTGTCTCTTGATTTGATCTTTGGAAGACTGGATTTGTCTTTGCCAGTATGGTCCAAAGCCTTACTTTACAAGTCAGGAAAAAAGTGATACAGTCATTCCTTGAAATCAGGCTTTGACAAATTCCATTATTTTTTCACTCATCGTCCATTGTCAAAGGAGGACTGTTTTCCCTGCCCTTCTCACTTTGACCCTAGGTTTGACCACATGGCTGCATTTGGCAAGTTAAGGCAAGAAGGCCAACCAGGGTGAGATGACAGTAAGTCAATTTTGAGAAAGTCTTTAAGAAGAACCAAGTGCTTCCATTTGCCTCTCCAAGAGTTTCTGACATCCATGAAAAGAATAAGCTCCATTGTCCCTACAGTCTGCACCCAGTGTGCAAGAGCATAGGGTACACTTGACCTTGAGTGGCAGCTGATGTGGAGCCACCCAGCTGATCGCCAGAAATAAAGCCACTACTGCCAACCCACAGTCTGGTGAGCAAGAAATAAATACATATTATTATATGCCACTGAAAGTTCAGATGGTATATTTTGTAGCATAATAGATATTTCCAGAAAAGAAATGAGAATTAGAACTTTACGGGGTGAAACCATTGTGCACCCAAATTCTTCCATGTAATTTTGGCGTTACCCCAGTGTGCCAGCCCTCACAGCCTTCTGCCTCACTTTCAGTTTACTTTCCACATTGCTCCTCATCCTGTTTTGAATAATTGTTGTTTTGTTTATTTTTCTTCCATTCTCTCTTTATTTTTGTTTCCAGCAAACTTTGGAACATTGTGAGAGAAGCCTCATTTTGTTTCTTGAAACAGATTTAAGAGAAAAAGATCGTGTTGCCTCTAAGTGGAAAAGACAGTGCTACAATGAAAAGTGCAATATAAATGCAAAGAAATGAAGCATCCTTCAAGTAGCATCTAAGAACTCAAAAGAAACCCATGGGTGAAATCAGTTTCTGTGATATTGTGAATTCCGGGAGTTTTTTTGGGGATCATATTCACATATTCCAATTGCAAAGAACCAGCTAGCTTTTTATCTTGAACAATTGTTACAAGTTTGGTGCCAGGCTTGATTTAATAGCCTCCATGGGATCAATATTTAGCATGCTGGGTACATACTTAGGGAGGACAAAAGAAAATTGATTCAGTTGAGCACTATGTTTTCCTCAATCGATCTTCATCATATCCCCTCACTCAACAGCTACAGGGGAGGACCTTCCTTGGAACTTTTCTGCTCATTTTCCCCTAACTTATTTAATATGTTTTAGGGAAAGACTAATTTCAAAAACTAAGCATGTTCATTTTAGGTTGTTATCAGTTTGGTCTTTCTGAAAGCACAAAAAACTGTACATTTGAATCCTTTGGAACCAGGAATAAAAAGAAAGAAAAATACAGAAAAGCATCTAAAAAGGAAAGTGAAGCAGTTGGCCTTCCATGCCCTTGGATTCTGTGCCTGCAGATTCAACCAACCATGGATTGAAAAGGTTTTAAAAATTCATCTATACTGTCTTATTTTTCTCTCATTGCTGAGACAAAAATACCTGATGCCCAAAATTAAGGAAGGAAAGGTTAATTTAGCTTACAGTTTGTGGAGGTTTCAGTCTGTAATCAGCTGGCTTCAGGGTCAGGTGGTATGGCAGTGGTGGGAACAATTCATAGTGGTGGAAGACAGCAAAAGCAATAGGAGCAAAAAGGGAGGTGAGAGAGAGCAAGTCTGCTTCCCTCCCTATGTTGTAATCAGGCTACCCACCCCAGCGTGGGTGTAGCACTCATACCCATAATCCCCGCATTGGACCATGAATCCATCACAGACTCTAGAAGCCTGCCCCCATGACTGCAAGAGGCTTTGGAGGGACAGTCAGACACATACACTGAACATGTACTGACTTTTTTCTTTGTCGTTATTCCCTGAACAATACAAGATAACAAGTATTTATACTACATTTGCATTGCATTAGGTATGGTAAGTACACTAGAGATGGAATAAAGTTTGCAGAAAGATGAGTATAGGTCATATGCAGCTACCATACCATTTTATAAAAGAGACTTGAGCATCCATGGATTTTGGTATCTGCAGGAATCCTGCAACCCATCCCTCAGCACAGTGTATCTGAGAGAGTGCTGCATAAAAAGAGCAGAGAGTATAAAATGAACTGCCTTCTTAATCATGACCAAAGTTGATTCAATTTGCTGAACTTCCTTATGGGAGTAAGATATCAGTTGTACAAAATGATCCATTTGTCCTCATTATGAAACCTGAGACTAAATTGTATATCTGATCAAGTATTCAGAAGAGCAACTAAATTCAGCTGTGGCTTTCCAACCTTACTTTTTTATATTTCATCTTTCCTGTGGAAAAAAAATCATCAAAAAAAAAGAAAAAGAAAAAAATGAGGCAAATAATGTAATAGTTGTATCTCATATCACCCTGAGCACAAGGCAAAGCAAAAGCATTTGCCTGATCTTGATTATGCCTGACACAGAGGTGTCCAGAAAGGGGCTGCTAACGGTGAATGTATCCAGCACTCCTCTCACCAACCCTGCACTAGCAGGCCAAAGGAAGTCTGCCTTTTCCTAAATCATACAGACAGCACAGAAGATGAACAAGCCATGCCCCTGTCACAAGGGAACCATTTTCTAATTCACACACAAAGGGACCACATAGGGTAGTGGCAGACCTGAGGCAAAGCACAGTGACTGCTAAATAGTGTTTTTGACTAGGAAATTCTTTAGAGGGTTCTTGGTACTGTCAACAAACAGCTATGGCAATTAACGGTGGGAGTTTTCATGAAAACTCATTCTCATTCTGCCACTTGTCAATGAAAATCATGGAGTTCTGCAATAGCATTCTTGTGTTAAGTCCACATTGTTTTTGTCTATAGATACCGTATTTTTGCTATCTGAGAACCACAGGGCCTAGGCTGAGTGACTGGCAGAACAATCTTATGATGGAGTCTACCCACTGTGACTGAAGCCACCTAGATACTCTGTGGATGTACTCAACTCGCAACACGAGTGTCTTCTGTAAACCCAACCCAGGTGAGACCTCAAGTATGGGGTGTCAAAAGAAGTCACAAACCCTTACAAAGTAGTATTTATTATATGATTTTTTCAGATTCATTCAGGTTCGTGTAGCCTTCTCCATACTATATTGACAAATGGTGCAATATTCAATGAATTATTTAAAACAATATAATTGAATATAATAGAACATTCCTTAAGGGCAATTTTACTTACAATAAGGATGAGAACTACTTCAGCCCTTAAACCAGAATTGCTTGCAATCTCCTGGCTACATCTAGTTCCCTAATACTGATCTTTGTTTAGTCCTTTGTTCCCACCTACTCCATCCTTCCCCTGAGCCTCTGTACCTGCAGTTCCTTCTGCCCATGAGCCTCTTCCCATCCCTCTTTACCTCTTTCCCATCCTTCTTTACCTCTTTCCCATCCCTGCTTCACCTCCCAGGTTAAGCGGCCCTTCCTTGGTGAAGTGTTCAGTGATTTCCTTAAATGATCTAAGTGCCCTCTGCCAGGTCCCCATGTAACCATGTATCTTCTTACTGCTATGGTTTGGGTATAATTTGTCCCCAGTGGTCCCTGCGTTGGAAGTTTGATAAAGTATGGACTATTGTAGAAACTTTTATGAGGTGGGATCAAGTGAGAGGTCATTACATTATTAAAGGCACTGTCCTCAGACAGAGTTTAGGTAGTTCAGTGGGACCCTGAGTCAGTTCTAATTAAGAGCACATTATTATAAAAGCAAGTTTCATACCTGAATTATTCTCTGGTTTCTTGTCTTGAGATGTGACCCCTTCCTCCCACATGTGACCACTTCCTCCCACATGTGACCCCTTTCTCCAGAACTGAGCCTATGGTGGCATTATAACTTAAATTACTAGGACTGTGTGCTAAGTAAATCTTTTTTTTTAAATAAAGTTAGCCTACTCTAGGCATTTCATTATATTAATCCAAACCACATTAAAACACTGGGTATAGTGTTCATTGCAATACTTACTTTAAAATTCTATCTGTGTGCTGTTTCATTAATGTCTACATCTTCACCATGAAGCGAAATAGACATGTACACCCAAACCCTCACTCCAGGCCCAATACCAAGGAAACGCTCAGTCATTCATGGGTGATGTCGAAGCCCTAATTCTAAATATGATGGTCTTTGGAGGTAGAGCCTCCAGGAGGATCAAGTTCAGATGAAATCAGAGGGGTTGGGCTCCCTTGATGGGATTTCTGGTTTATTTTTTGTGAGAAAAAGAGATGAGCTAGAAAGCTAGAAAGAGAGCTTTCCCCAAAAATAAGTTAATTGCCACCTGTATCTTGGGCTTCCCAGCTTCTAAAACTAAAAGAAATAAATGTCTATTGTTTGAGGCACTCAGTCTGTGGGATTTTGTTATAGCAGCCCAAGCTGACTATAACAGTCACTATTTGTTGGATAGATGGATAAATGGGATAGAAGGGAGGAAAATTTATCCAAAGAAAATAATTGGGTAAGTATGTAAGATGTAGCTATTGTGTTATCAGAGCAGTGATTATCATAACAAAAACCTGGAAATCAATGTCTCCACTACCAACATTCTACTTATCATCTACCAATGACACCCTAGAATTAGACACAGGGCCCAACATATTGTCAAACAAATGAAAAAGATTATAAAGCTATGCATACCGAACAGATCTCATTTTCTCTTAAGAGAAATGTAATAGAATGACACAAATGTACACAATAATCTGGAACAGGAATGAGAAGACATCAACACATTAACAATAGCTATCTTGGGGTGGTAGAAATCTGGAAGGTTTCTTTGCTTCCTTTTACTTGCTCATATTTTCTCATATTTCCACAATTAGCACTGCCACTTGCGCATACCATATGTGGGCTTCCTCCCACGCGGGCTCTCTTTTTTCCTGACTCCCTGTTAAAAGCAGACGCAGGATTTGTCTGCATTTTCCACAAAGAATTTCCCTGAACCATGAACTTTGGTGAGCAATGGAAATTTCCATGTAAGACAGACAGAATGCCTTCATCTCAGAGCCCATAGTATTTATCTCAAAACAAAACAAAACAACAATAATAATAATAATAAAGATTTTCTCTTATATGAGGACTGCTTTCCAAGTAGCCAGTGAGTGTCATTCTGTCTCATCTATCTCCCCATTTAGCCCCTTGGTTTCTCTTGACCTCTATCTTAACTCTAGCTTCTCTATCATGTAAACATGGAGTCACATCTTCCTCCTGAATGAAATCTCCCAGCTCCACACTTTCTCCCACTCCACAGCTGTCTGAATACAACTTCTCAGCAAAGGCCATGTTTCCTCAGTTTAAAAAAATTCTCAAGCCAGCTGCTGAGAAGACAAAATTTCACCCACATTGTTGCACATAAACAATAAAAATTAAACCATAATTACCTAAAGATGAAAAAGTTCATGTGCAATTTATCATTTTCCCACAGGATACTCTATCAATCCAGAGTCAAGACCACGGCTGGCCTTTAAAGCAGAAACATTTTGATTAAGAACAGAAGTGTCAACCACAGCCTCATCTAAGATGTTACTGATCTTTGGGGAACATTATACACTGCACATTGGTCTAGTTATCAAATTTCCCATAGTGCTCTAGACATTGGTTTTCAAATTCTTGGAGCTGGTAGAACTCTGAAAAAAATCAGTTCTTGGCAGGATTTTAGGGCACCTTAAAAGGTCTGTCACAAATACCAGTATCCCTTTTCTTAAGGAGCCATGACTGTTTTCTTCTGAGACATAAGGACTTTATCCAACCAAATGTGAAACCACAGTTTTGACAGTTGAGCAAAAGTCAGGGGGGAGATGGATGACTTCTAAACCAATTCCAATTTTAATTAATCCCAGTTTTACCCACAGCTTCCACGTATAACTGAAGTCAGAATTTCTTTCATTTTTGTAAGCAGTCATAAGAACTAATACCTGTTAGGTTTAATAATGGTAACTTTCCCCTCTTAACTGTCTTCGACATGTCAACTAAAAACTCAGCATAGATTATCTCATTCACTTCTCCCAGTAATCATATCTGCAGTATACAGAAACTGTTAATGACCCCATATCATTGAAAACTTGAACTAGAGGTTAAATAGCATGTTCAGTTACCTACGAAAGTGAGGAAGGTTCCACTCGAAAGCAAGGCTGACAGCAGATCTGTGCTCTTAAAACCTTTGAAATACTCCTGCTTGTCTTGAGAATTTAGATATTTTCTCCTTCCATTTTTTCAGGTAACTGGAAAGAATTATATGGCATCATTAGACCAGATGCATTAATATTCCATATTTGAAAAAAAAAAAGGATTTTTGCTATTTTGAGTCAGCCATTTTTAAAACATTGCTCATATTAGTAGTTAAACATCTGTGTCCCCAAATGTCTGGGATATAACATCACATGTGTTTAAGCCCCCAACATCATAACTACCAGAATAGAACCAAAGCAAAAGTGAATTCAAGGACTTTGAATTATTGTTGTGATACATGTTAATATTATATCATTCCATAGTCCTCATGTCCTGAATTAAAAACTATCAGACTGGTAGAAATTGGCATATGTCTAGAGAAGAGCACAAAATGGCAATTTTTCTAAAACAATGTCAGAAATTCATAATATTTTTTAGCCTTTCTTAAGTGTATAAGCTCAAATATGTCTTAAATTTATCTTTTCCTTAGAATCTGTTGTTAAAAATATAAAGACTGTATGATTTGTTCTTAAAGGTGAAATTTTATGGGCACAAAAATTCTCCGCTCCTCATTTTAAAAATTCTCCGTGGAAAGTTTCTTTGGGGTCACATTCAACTAACCCTCATTGTATCTTCACTTTAGAGCCGTTTGTGATTCAGCAAAAGAAAAGAAAAAAGAAAAAGAAAAGGAAAATATGATGAAAGTAGTTTGCTGTTTTGATTTTATTTTCAAGTACAAAATAGAGGATAAAATTTAAAGAATAGTCTAGTTACTATCCTAAATCTTGACTTTCAGTATAAAATATTACCACATGGAGAAGTTAATTACAAAAAGAAAAGTTATTTTTTGTGTCCTAACCAACCTCTCTGACTTTTATTAGTTTTGAAGGTATCAAAAATTAGATTTCCAAAGTAATAGTAGGTACTCTGCTAGAGAGTTATGTTTCTTGTGTTATCAGTTGGCAGCTCTGCCATCAATCCAACCTGAGTTCCAGGCTCAATTCTAAGGTACCTTATCTCTATGATCTTCTGCAAGTGTCATAACTTCAGCTTCAGTCCTTATAAAATGCAGATATTTATAAAATATGAATTAAATGACATAATATCTGTGAAGTAGGTGCTAAATATATATACTTTTCATTACTATTTCCAGCCTTTCTCTAGCCTCTTTGTCAGTATTTTATGCCCAAGGATGAATCTGCCCAAGATGGTCCCAAGAGGACCACCAAGACAGGTCTCCTTGAAAGAAGAGCATTTGTCTCCCTTTTGACTAAACCTAGTCCTATTTCCATGTATTGATATTACAGAGCTGGCTAGAGTATTTCTTTATCTCCTCAGTTGGCTTTAAGCAATGCAAATGGGTCTAGCCAAGGTACTGATGTGTAGTCTTTAAAGCAATGCGACAGGTGAATGATGCCCGGACTATAGCTTCCAACTAGTATGCATGAGCTAGACCAAATGACTCCTTGCTTTTGGTTGAAACTGAGGCTTGAGAAAGAAAGAACTCATTACATCTCAGGGCATGAAGACTAGACATTAAAACTGAACCACTAACCCCAAAACACAAGATACTTCCTCAAACTGTATTACACAGATTACTCTTTTTGCGTCCCTGCCCCTGTCCGTCTCCTTCTCCCTCTCCTTCTGTCTCTCTCTCTCTCTCCCGCTCTCTCTCTCTCTGCATAGTGCAGAGGTGCTATCATGCCTCCTGCCTAGCCCAGTCACAGCACTCACATACTTTGCACCATTCTCATCCTTGAGCCACTCCCCTCTTCACGATTTACTAAAACCCGAGTTCAACCCTGGATCCAGGCCTTTGTTTCATTTAGCTATTGTTCCAACTGGATTTAGGACCTCCTTGGCTCCCCACCACTACAGATACATGTTTATCTCTTTATTCTCACCTTGGGTTGCACTGAAAGTGGTAGATTGGAATTATTTATTGGAATTCCAATAACTTTTCCCTGGAATTGCAAATGTGGACTCCTCCAGACTTCAACAAGGCTGGCAGAGAGGGCCCTCTATAGGATCTGACTCCTATGATCCAGAGATAGATCCACTATTCTGCAATACACAAAGTTATGCTTAGTAAAATCCATCAACAACAACCTGTATTGTTTAATGAGGCACTTAGGGTCCTATTTGATACTTCAAATTTTCCACCCTGCTTGTAACTTTGTGATAAAAGAGCCACCTTAGGAAGATGTATAACTTATTGCCAAAGTATAGGATACCACCTTAGTGCCATCCAAACTGGGTCACTATTATATATTATCTCACTTTTGTGTGGCAGGGTTTCTCCATAAAGGGAAGCACAAAACAGATTGGTTTTGGTAAAGGAGACAGGAAAAATGATGGCATTGGGCAAACATGTCGTATCTATGAGGTCTGCATACCTACTACTGTATACACAGCAAAAGATGAGCATTGCTTTTCCCATCATGTAAACATAGCATCTTTCCACTTGCCTGTTTGACTCCCTTTCCAATGCTGATTCCTTTGACGCAAGCCCATATTCATTTTCCTCAAACCACATGTACCTTATTAACAACAGTTACACATTTTATTATATCATTCTTGAGAAGAGATATAATGTCCTTGCATGCACATTGCCAGAGGACCTCATTAAAATGCAGGTTCTGATTCAGTGGGCCTTGGGTGGTCCTGAGATTCTGCACTTCAAACCATCTTCCAGTGGCAGTGATGCCAGTGCAAGTATGATAAGGAGAATCTTAGAACTTATAATTAATGCTCACTATAAGCTCCTGGATCATGACAGCAAATGAGTAGAAAGGGAGGGCAAGTGTTTTGATTTTACTTGACAAGTGAAGAGACCAGTGTACATGGAAATTCAGTGTCCATCAGATGAAAGGTTCAGAGTTCTAACTGGGTATCTTTCCACAGAATTGCATTTCCCTTAACAGTCAATGCCTTTAAGTACCTATGTTGATTTAGATCAGTTCAGAAGTCACTTGGAGAGGAAAGAATATAAGTGATGGAGCTAACCTTTCTTTCTATTGATAATAGCTGTTACATGCTGCATCATTTCCATTTGGCCCTCCCCCCATTATGTCTTCTATCCACGCCTCACAGTCTTCATGATACAAATACATGCATTCCATACAGATAGACGTCTTGATTTCCACAGATTTTTACTGACTTTTTATTTGTTCAGGCACTCAGTCTTGATCTAGAGACAAGGTGAGAAGACTTAATGCCTGCCCTCAAAGAGCTTGCATGTTAGTAGAAAAGACCACATTTATACCCATGACTACAGTAGAAGTCACCCTATTTCAAAGCGAGACATGATTTGACAACAAGAACAAAAAGACTAAGAAAACATTGAACAGGAGCAGTCAATTCCAGCTTAGGAAGAATAGGAATATTTCTCAGGTGAGGCAGGGTCTATAGTGTGATCTTCAAGTTAAAGCAGAATTTCAACATATAGATTAAAAAGTGGGGGGGACGGGGAAGAAAGGATACCTTTCAGGAGTAAGGGCTCAATGGAAGGCAGTGACTTGTTCTCATTGTTTGTCTCCAGTGCGTCCAATTGCTCATCAGGTTTGTCCTCCAGTAATATGGTCTAGAGGTAAACTCAGTACTTTCCCTCTAGGGAAAGTAGCAGAACATAGTCTGGTTATCACCCACCCTTGGAATGGAACCAGTCCACGTTCCCTCATCTCCTTTGCCTCAAGTTCTATCTTACTCAGGAAAAGTTTCACTTTTCAAGAAAGGGCATAGAGACTCAGATAACAAATCTCTCATTGATGAGTCATGTTCTTTTTGGCAATCAAACACCCATGGATATTTCCTTTCCAGCCTCTTTCTTTTCCAGTCATCCCTAGTGGAAACATTGCCTCACACTTTCCTTTGCCAAGCCCGTCAGCTTACCTGAAGCCCTGCCTCTGGGATTGCTTACGCCAAATCAGTTCCATGGTCTTTCATTGGTTTGGGTAAATCCTAACCTCAAGCCATTTGTGATACTCTGTTAACAACATTCTCTTATAAATTCCTATTCTGATATCTTCTTTCAGTAAAAAGCAACTTTCCACACAATCTGTTTCTTTCAAAACCTTCAAGTTTCTTCCATCAACCACATCCAAAGAAGAAATACTCAATGAATATCCACGTATCTGATTCCAAAGAAAAGGCTCTTAACCAAGGAACCATTGTCCCCGTGTCCTTTGCCACACAGGTTTGAGGTTTCAAATTACAAATGCATCTTCTCTAGTCAATTATACAACTGTGGAGATCTTTCTATTACAAATATTTATACTTAGAACTATCAAGACTAAGGATGCTTTAAAAATCTTCATTTAAGTGATCTTCAGTTTAGTTATACCCTTGCCAACATTTTATATTACAAGCTCTTTAAATGAACGAGAAATCATCTCTAGCAGCTGGAGGGTGAACTCTCCCATCCCTCATAAAAAGCATCTGCCACTTTACCAGAATTCACCTCCTGTGCTAAGGACTCACCTTCAGGAAGGATACATGGTGTGTAAATTTCTGTTTCTTAGAAGGAAGGCTCATCTGAAGTAAGTAAAATATGTCCAAGGAATTATCCGTGTACTCATCTCACTTTGAAATGCACGCAGTGAAAAACAAGCAATAAAGTGTTGATGAGTTGCACTTTATAGTTAGCATGTTAACTGGTTAGGAACTAAGTAACCAACCCTTGAAGCAATTTTTTGTTTCAAATAGGTTTTCTAGTTTTTGACTAACAAATATTTTCTTTAAAAACCTCGTCTTTGTTAAAATTAAGAACAATCTTAAATTAGAAGGTATAAAAATAAGGAAAATGTTTTTTCTTTCTCATTAGAAGTAATTATAAGCAATTTAAAAATCTGCACATATTTAAATAAACTTTAGCTCTTTTCAAAAAAGTCTCCATCAGCATATTAAACAATAGTGTTTTTTCTACATGTTCCTGCCATTTGGCTCTACCATTAATTGTGTGTGTGTGTGTGTGTGTGTGTGTGTGTGTGTGTGTGTGTTTGCAACACATAATAGTTATGTTCATTTGGGCGGACTGTCACATGCATGTAATGTATCACGATCATTTTCCATCCAATTACCACCCCTCCCTAACCTCTTACCCCAATGCCCTTCTCCAACCATCTCCCAAGAGTCTGCTTTCTTTTCTACCATATCTCTTTTATTTTACTCTTCTATTTATTTATATTTTAGGTTTCTCATATAAGAGACACCATGTGATATTTTGTTTTCTGCATCTGACTTATTTCACTTGACATTATCATCTTAAATTCCATTCATTTTCCTGCAGATGATGTGATTTTATTCTTCTTTATGGCTGAATAATATTCAGCCATAAATGTGCAGATGTACCACATTTTCCTTATCCACTTATCATTAGTGGGCATCTATGTTGTTTCTAGAGCTTAGTAATATGAATTAAGCTGATATAAACATAGGCACACATGTGTCACTATAGTATATCTTTAACTCAGGAGTATACATGAGAGGTATAGCTTGGTCAAATGCTCAAATGGATTGTTTAGTATCTTGATTATTCTGCCTTGAATTAGTTATGATTTTGATGATTTCCAAGTGATAATTTTCTGATTGCATCTTTCCTTTTGGATTTATGAGATGCCATTCTCCTACAGAAATTTTCCTTTTCTTTACTGAATTAAGTAGTTTATATACATATGGATTTGTGATTTCTTACTTTATTCAGTAAGTCATACGATGTCACCATCACTATTTTGATGCCCAAGTTATCCCAGATTTGGACACTAGGCACTCTTAAAAGTTAGGCATGCAGATATTTGACATGTCCTTGTAATTCTTTTGGTACTTCTGAGATAACATGAAGTGCTAGGCACATTTTTATGGGTTTGTTTTGTTTTGTTTTGTTTTCATTTTGTTTTGCCTCCCTTAGAATTTTCCAAGGAGTCCTAGAGGTTTTTTCTTGTGCCTACTAGAGTGTGAATATTTCTAAGTCCTCTCAGGCAACAAAGCTAGAAAACACATTTTCATATATATACAGTTTTATATACTTATATATAGTAGTTATATGTGTGTATATATGTTTACATCACCTCTATTTGTATTTGTATCTACAGTTATGTCCATTTCTCTATACATTAAAAAATCATGAGTGCCATCAATACTAATTTATTTAATTTTTTTTTTGCAGCACCAGGGATAGAAGTCACAAACTTGCACTTGCCAGGGAGGCATTTATGCCACTGAGCTAAATCCCTGGCCCTTCACCAATATTAATTTAATAGCTCAGTATTTATTCTAGATTCTGCCCTGTGTAAATCTGTAACTCTTTTCCAATAATCTGAAACATGGCTACTACTATGCACAATCTAGGTACTTATTTGCTCAATCCTGGTTTCTACACAGTTCAAAAGTACTAATTCATCATGCTCTTTGAAACAGAAAACCAGGGTTAACTATTTGTTGATAATATTTATTTTGTATTTTACCTGAGGCATTATAGTCCAAACATAAAGTTTAAAGAAATACAAATTCCTGAAAATTCTTGCTATATATCATAAAATTTATTTACACTCTTACCAGCAGTGGTTAAGAATAAATGTTTGATAGCAACCCACCCAACATTGAATATGGTAACTGAAAAAAACTCTTCTACTAATTTAATTAATTTAAAAACTGTTACTTTTATCAACTGCACCATTTGATAAAAATACAAGTTATTACTAGGGGGAAGTACTTTTGAAACCCCAATATTTCTGATGGGTCAGCATGCACATGATTAGCATCTCACTTCTTGACTTAATTCAGCTGAGATCTTACCTCATACTGAGAAGAGCAGCCAATCTTACTCTTTTCTTCCACTGTTCAACTCCATTTAGTTCTGTTTGTGATAACTCTTATATTCCCACCCTGAAAATTCATTTCAGTCTGACTGAATTCAAGTGTCAAGTGTGAGACAAGACTACATACATTGTGGTCCACCACCCAAGCCCACCCGCTTCAGCAGATCTCATTTAATAACTCCAGCTTTCATAGAACACTGATACCATTCCAGAGTCCTGAAGATCTTACCTGCCTGATTATAAATATTACATGAAATCATGTGTATATGAGAAGTAACTTTGGTGATCAAGCAGAGAGAATTCATCCTAAGACACTACATGTGCCTGAATAATGTCAGGGCCAGTATGCAATTTAATAAGATCCATTTCAGCCTCCTAAATTTGTTTATGCTTACACAGACTACAGCTGTTGTCAAAATCTCCTGGTCCTTGTAATTTTAATACAACCCCAAGAATCCACCAAAACTAGACTCAAACCCAAAAGATTTCCTTCACCCTTTAAAAAAGGTGAATTCTATAATGTTTGAATTATATTTCTATTAAAAATAAACAAAAAACAACTACTCCTTTTGGCCATCCCAGTGACATAACATAACCTCAAAATGTAAAGCAGAGACATAAGCATCTTAGTATGCTTGTATTATGATGTGAGCCTTCTTATTTTTCTGCTTAACACATGAGGAAACTGAGGCCCAAATAATTTTTTTAAAGCCCAAGAACATGCTCTTACTAATTGAAAAATAATAGGAATCAAACCCTGCTTTTTTCCTTCTCCAACCCTGGGATTTGACTAATACACCCTGACTTAAATGAGGATGTGCTAGGTGCTTCCTGCTGTTAAGTCAGCTCTGAATCAGTGCAGTTTCCCCTAGATTCACAAGGCTTATGATGGAATCATTTAGTCACACAGTTAGGTACTTCAGTCAACACTATCATGAATAACTGTGCTGGGTACTTCATGAGAGTGTATTTTTCCCCCACAAGATTAATCACCTATTTAACTCAACTAATTATTTCACCCAATAGGTTCAGCATCATAAAAATCACTCCCTGAAATGAGAGGCAAAACACAAATAGGAAATGTTTAGCTGACAAATTTCCATAAAATGCAACAAAGTAAAATGGAGTTTGAGGCTACGTAAATGTAATCCTTTTATTTATAACAAAGGCAGTGGTAGCCCTAGTTCACTTTGCACTGGACTTTATTCTCAAATTTTACTGTGCACATGAATTGCCGGAGCATCTTCATAAAGTGCAGATTCAGCAGTGGGTCTTGACCTTGGGAGGAGTGCGAGAATCTGAGTTTATGAGCTGCTTCTTTGCTACGGTGAAGCTGCTGATTCATGAACCACAGGCTGAACAGCACAGGTGTAATGTATGGTCTCCTGTATTGCACTGAGAAACACCTGAGGCAACTGTGAGTCATTCATATTACCAGGAACCACCCAAGTCTACTGAATTAGAATTTCTAGGGAGAGGTTAAAAAGCTAAATGTCTATCAGGCATGTGAAGTGACTCAGCTTGTCAACCAGGTAAAGATCTTTGGTCAAGATGACCCTAATAATCTAACCTTCACACTCTCTGATACTATAAGCATACAGGAATAATTGTCAACTTTAAACATCCTTGTGGCTTCCTTCCATGTGTTGTTTCAACTGATCTATGCCTAGTGATTTATGAAATCTAGTTATGCAATTCACTGTATGTGTACTAGGCAGTCTTAGTAACATGAGCTCTGTCTGTCTCCCTGAAACAGCCATAAAACTTGCTGGGAAGCTATTAAGTTCGACAGACACAGTACATAAGCATGCTTGGTGTTAATACATAGTAAGACTAGGAGTTTTTGTAAAAGAATGCTAGAAGAAGGAAAAAGACAAGTAGAAAAGCTATAAGACTTAAAGATTTAAAACTGTAATATTTCATTCTTTAATGCATAATATTTTAACCACGACTTTTCAGTACTGTTTGAGTTGTGCTGGGTTCTCATTGTTTAATTAATATATGTAAAAGTCCATCTTATAATTCAGGAAGAAATACATATATACATAAATACAAACATATACATATATTGCATACATGTATAAGTATTATGATTTCTAAAATTGGATACATAGAAAGGATATTTGCATGTTATGTTTATTTAAGACTCAGGTCCACAACCCTTTCCCACCCACAACCCCATCCTTATAAAACAGAATTAGAATTGTTTGAAATTAATAAAATTTTTAACAAAAGAAATTAATAAAATTACCTGCCTGAGATTATTTAAATTACACATATACTATTATTAACTGCATTCTTCAGCTTTTTGAGACAAGGCGAAAAATACTTTCTGGTATGTAAGTTCAAAGACAGAGACCTCTAACCAGACGTGAGCAGTTGTCTTGGGAATGCAGATTTATGAAAATTGATAGCCCATCTTTGTCCGGCAAAACAAAGTTCCTTTCTTTCCCATTTTGATCTCTGCCTGTGTAACACAGACAATTTTTTTCTTCTTTTTTTCTTTCTTTATTTTCATGGTTGGGTGGGAAATGTGGATTTTTAAATCAAACATACCCATCCAGTCCTTTGCAAGGAAACATCTCTGGGGTCTCTGCAACTCCTGTGAGTCCTAGAGAAAAAGATGTTGACTGCAAGTTCACACTAACATGAAGAGTGGAAGCAAGTAAGTTAGGATAAAAGAAGACAGATGTTCAGATCACGTGTTTAAATTGATGATAAGTAAACAGGTTATTACAAACAAGCCAGATGGCTAGATACAGTTAGAGAATGCTTATGAAAAATAAAAGAAATAAAATTAAAATTCTCTTTTAAAAATGGTAATGTAAGAAAATGTTTAAAAATTGTTCTATTTTAGTATCATGGGGGCAAAACCATGGATTTCATATTTTTCATTTCCATGAATTATGCTTATATATATGTTACAGTCACCTAGATTTATTTAGCATATGCTAAAAGTAATAAGAACTTTTCATCTCCTGGGACACATCAAATGTCCCTCTCATTACTCTGTTTTCTGTGTCAGAGCAGCAAATAGGGCCACTAAAAAGGTAAATGAGCAGCTGAGATAACACTGCAAATGTAAAACGTCACTTGAACACACCCATTCAATAAGGAGACAAAGGGGCCATGGTGGCCTTTCTTCCCCCTGCCCTAGAAATGTGGAAAGCAGCGCATTTTCTATCGCACTTTTGGGGATTTGAATAGCATCCAGACATCTGCAAGATGTGTATTTTTAATCACATCTGACTTTCACTTCCAAGTCTTGTATATGAAAAACTTGAAACTGCCATGTGACCTACAAGCCTGTAAAAGCGCCCCCACCCTGAAACACGTGGGCGTCCAAAAGCATTTGTTCCCAATTTCTCCACTCTGCATCTGAGCACTTCCACAGGATTTTCTGACTCTCAGTAAACTGGAAACTCGATTTGATCTGGTGCTATGTCTGCACCTTCCCAGAGGCCTTGCTCTAACTCTTTCTGACCAGAGTAAATGATGTATTTCTCATGTAGCTGAAATGATGTAATAATTCTGCTACTAAACAAAGACAACATTTTTTGAGCATTTATTAGGTATAAAACACTGTGCTAGCATCGACGTGAAGGACTGTTGCGAGATAATACAGTGTCTGCCATCACTGCGCTTGGCCTCCAGGTGCAAGGGAAGAAATGGTCCCTAATCACAGAAGGTGTAAAGAGCTATCTAGAAAAGAACAGACAACAAAAGTCACAGCAATAGTCCCTCTCAAATATGTCCCACTTTATACGAAAAACTATGCTCCCTATTTATGAGAAAATGAATTTACATACAAGGTTAAGCCAGGTATGGCAATGCATGGTTCTTTCCCTCTAGTTCAGTGCAAAAATATCCTCCAAGCCATAAGATAACAAGTTATTTTAAAACATTACCTGGGGTCGGGAATATAGCTCAGCAGCATAAGCACCTGCTTGGCAAGCGCAAGGTCCTGAGTTCGAGTCCCCGTACCAAAAAAAATCCTCACCTGGTTTATGTCATTTCTTTGCTTTAAACCTGCCCTGTGTGTTTTAGTGAAATGCAAATAAAAACCACACTCCCCCAGCAGGATCTATGCTCTATGGCCTACCCTGTGGTTGTCTCACTCTCCCAGTATCCTGCTCCATCCCCAGAATCCATTGCACTCCAGCCCCAGTGGCTGCCTTTCATTTCCTGGAAAGAACCAAGTCTTTGCCAGCTTCTGGATCTTCATATTTGACTCTTGGCAACACACGTCTACCAGCTTTGCTCAAATTGTAATTATATTGCTCTGTTTTTACCAAGTTTATTTTTCTTTTTCTTCTGTTAGACTGTATATTTCATAGGAATCTAATGAAACTGGCTTTTTCATTCTTTGTTTCGCAGATAATTGGCATGATAAGGTAAGGTAAATGACATATAATAGATACTCAGTGACTGTCAGACAGAAAGAGAAATGGATGAAGTCTGTAGCCATGGACCCAAAGGACCACTCCAGTATAAGCCCATGTCCTTCATTCTTCTAGCCTAATATTTCTGAAGACTTCATTAACCATAGCAAGTACATTACACTGTTGATAAATAATCAAAAAGGGAAGTACACGGAGGTAGACCAGCATAATCTTAAGCTACCTGTTTTACAGCACCTTAGGTCCATGCAAGCTCAGCCAGAGGCAGTCCCGAGACCACAGTGGAAGCAAGCATTCAAAGCTCTATCCTGGCTTTTGGAAGGAGAGCCTTTGCCAGCTGAAGTCACTTAGAGGGCAGAATGAATGACACAAGGCAGCTGGCATGAAGATGACCAGCAGGATTAGCTGGGTCAAAGCACTGGTCAGTCAGAGCAGCCGGCGACAGGCCCCGCAGATGCCAAGGAGTGATTGGGTGTCATCTCCGCTCATCTCCATCTGTTTGCTTGGTTGACCCCGGAGCTGGCCCCAGCTTTCTTTCTGGACTCCCAGGCAGCTGGGACCCAAGGAAAATGAGTATCCTACAAGAGTGTTTGGCAACTGTGTGTCTGATGTGTGCTCATAAGTCATGGACATAGCCAGGGAGAGGTGTCAGCTTACAGTTTCTGCATGCTTTTCCTCCAGAATCCCACTCTTTCCAAGTAGGGGGGCAGAGATGGTGGATGGCAGAAATCTCTACATAGGTAATTTGGAGATAAACAGATCACAGGGACCTGGCTAGAAGACTTTCTGGCACAGACCCTTCTCATGCTTCCATGTTCACTGAACTACAGTGGAAAATTTCAAGGGCCAGCTTCTAACAGACCTTTTGGAGTTCAGTTTCTTGGGTCTGAATATTCGCTCAGCCAAGTCTCAGCTATGTAGGCTCAGGCAAGTTTCCTGACTTCCCTGAACCTCAATGTTCTCTTCTAGAAAATTATGCTAAAGACATATCTTAATGCAAAAATTGAATGATATAATGTAATTAGAGGCCTCATCACAAGGGCTAAAATAAATGACAGGTGTTGTTATTATTAAAATGTACATACATGGATGTACTCGAATACAAGTGAGAACTTTGCCCAAAAGTCCTCATATTCTTTAAGGAAAGAAAAAAAAATTGTGGCATTTTGGTTGGCATCGAGCTTTCACTGAAACTCCCCCAAACTGGGGATATCACAGAACGCATCTGCAAGTACTGACCACATGGCGTGTCTATGCAGAAGTGTATTGACAAAGGAGTGGTCAGAATATTAGCAGTGCAGTATCCACAAGGAAAGAAAGTATTCATTCACATTGTCAGATAAATTGGATCTCAAAAATTCACTTACTGGAGATCTACAAAAATGGACAGGAATGCTCCTGTGTTAAGTGATGTCTCAGTCTTATAGCAGACACAAACATGCAGTGTGGAAATTAAAGACAGGACAGTGAGTCTTTAACAAGAATGACTATTGACTGCTATCACTTTGCGACCGTTCTGTGACATTCACTTTGTTCCAGTGTCTCATCTGATTTGGGGCATTCTTTTAGATCCTCCCTGGTGGAATACTTAGGCATCTCTTTATGTCATCTCTGGTGTTAACTCCGATCAACTGTTAATGGCTGCTTAGAGGAAGAAATAGTACTGGGATTCATTGGCAGTGTCTGTCATGGACATGGGTGAGGATAGTGAGGACGTTTGCCCTACAAGAAGAGCAGGCATCATTTTGGTCACCAAGATGGCTTGCAGTTCTTCCTCAGGACACCTTTGGCCTTTGCAGGGGACAACAATCTTTTTAGTTCTCCTGGCATTACTGTGTGTCCTGTATTCTTTCTTCTTGAAGCTCCCAGTTTTCCCAGAAAGAAAAAGGCAAGTCAACCATCTGCTACCAAACAAATGTCTCTCTGATTCACTTTCATAAATCTGAGTCACCTTTCCAAACTCACCAACAATCCTGGCTGAAAAGACTGTTTGCTGCAGTACTTTAACTTTTCATATCCTGGGGACCTGCTTTCTATCTGGTTCAAAATGCCTTTGAGGGTAGGGAGGGCACCCAAGCCTGCTCTTACAGGGATTTCTGCAAATGTATGTTCTCTCCACATCAAAGTCCACTGTAAAGACAGAAATCTCAGCTCATCAGGGGTTATATACATGTATAAATACATCCATCAGGTCCACTAACCCTGGTTTTTATCAAAGAATAACTCCTCTGCTAGTGCACATTTCATAGGGCAACTGACATGATCAATGTCCTGATACCCTTGATGATAGACATTTTCTTCTCAATTGCAAACTCCTCCATGATGTACATGTTGAAACCAGTGAATTCTTAGGGCCTGGAGGCCCCATCTGTGCCTGTGGCTTGATTGAACTCAGTTCAAGGAAACCTGCCTGAGTAGCAACAGAATCTGTGTGCAGCATGCATGATGCAGGCCACAGGTTCTGCAGCAAAGGAAATTCCATCGCAGAGGAAATGTCAGCCAACCCCAAAAGAGCCAACTTTCTGGCCCTCTGTAAGCAGTGAGAAAACTGAGCTGACAAACGGATCTGAGTCAGCTCACAGCAGCAGGAAAAACCCTGGCAGTGTTTTCTTCCCCAACTCTTGCCTCAGTTAGGAAAAAAAGGGCAGATCATTGCATCTAATAAAGCAGAATTCTCAAATATTGAATCAGAATCACAAAGGGAAAGAGATGCGGAGAGAAGGAAAGAGGAATCTTATTTAAAATGCAGGTTCCAAGTCCCCCAGCAGACGTACCAAAGTCATCGTCCCTGAGGGCAGAACCTGGGATCTGATTTGAACTCTTAAATGCATGTGTGAGATTCTCATGCACACTGAAGTCTGAAATTCTGCAAAGAAAAGTTAAACTTGTCAACTACAGAACAGCCTCCATTTCCAGAGGCTTGGCTGCTGAAAGAGGAAAGTTTCACAGCTCTGATTTCCCACAGGCAGGAAATGTTCTCAGTTCTCATTCATCCAAAATGGCTCTTTTCTGTGGAGTCTCTGCTGCCCTCATGCAAACTGCACACCATTTCATGCTTTCTCCTTCTAATGTCATCTTCCTCAGTGGAGAAATCCCACAGCAACATCTGCCGATAAGAGACGCCAGGTGAGATTAGCTTAAATTGTATCTAGTACAGTCTTTCTTCACACTTTTGAGAATGCCATGCTATTTTTGCCCAATTATAATTATTTCTCCATCTGTCTTTATTTTGCTTCAGAGTATTTTTCGTGGCAAATAATGGAATCTATTGAAATAAGTTGGAGGAAGGAAAGAAAAGAAAGGAAGGGAGGGAAGGAGGAAGAGGAGGGCAAAAGGAAAAGAGGGGAGGAGGGCAGAGGGGAAGAATGAAGGAAGGGAGGAGAGAAGGGGAAAGGAATTACAAGGTGCTGGGGTAAGAAATAAAGTCAGGCTTCCCAGATATTGAAAATCAGGACTTTGACAAACACTGTACCTTATGGCAGAATCCACTGACTGCACAGCGGTCCTCTCTTTCTCCTTCCTCACAGAACCTAGGTTTCCCTTGGTATCTATTCCTCCCCTGCAGGACTCAAAGGTCTCAGAGAAGGTTGAGCCCTTAGCCTACCTCAGTGTTAGATGTGATGGATCAGAACCCTAGCACGTACTCTAGTAGAATTAAATAATGCTAGCACTCCTTGTATTATCCAGAAATAAAATTCAGGGATGATATGATCTAAATATAATAGCAAGTAATATCTCCTGACCCAATATATAGTATAAAGTTTTATATGCTATGTGCATTTCCATCAGACAATGACCAGGTCCAACTCCACTAAAACATGTAATACATGGTAGGAAGATGGTAAGAGCACGGTTGAATGTGTGAACTGTGAGTAGACACCAGGGTTTCTCAACTTCAAGGCTGTTGCCATTGGAGGCAGGATACTCCTTGTGGTGGGGACTGTCCCATGCCTTGCAGGAAGTTGAGCAACTGTCTTGGACTCAACCTTCTATCCCAGCAGCACCTCCACCTGGGCAACTAAAAAATGTTCCAGACATTGCAAATGACTTTTGGGGGTAAAATCATCCTTAGTTGAAAGCCAGAGGACATAGACTGATATAAAGTATGTATCGTGGGTAACTCAGATACTGCCAATAGTATGGATGTAGTGATGGGTCTTTTTCTGAAATGACAAATAACTCCTGGTAAAGTTGCCAACAAAGCATCAGGCAGCCTTCCCTCAGTGTGGAAACATGCTTGGAAAATTCAATGTGTGCCCATACCTTGAAAAGCAATGCTTTATGTGTTTATGTAAATAAAGCTCACATAATGCCCTCAAATAATTATAAGCAGGGTTATTCCCACTTATAGACCAGGTAAGAAGGTAAAATGGTGCAGTTGCTTTGGAAAACAGTCTAGCAGTTCCTTTAAAATTTAAACAGTTACCATATGACTCAGCAAATTCACTCCCAGGTACAGTATATACCTAAGAGAAATGAAAGTGTATGTGCATGCAAACCGTGCACACAAATACCCAAAGCAACAATCATAACTAAAAAGTGGAAATTAACCAAACATCCACCAGTTGATTAATGAATAAATAAATAAAATATGGTATATATATATATATAAGCAATGAAACATTATTTGGACTGAAAAGGAATGGAGCACTGACTCATAAAGGAATATTTCATTCTATTTATATCAAATATGTGAAACAAGCAAATGTGTAGATACACAGTAAGTGGTTTCCCAGGGAGGTCATGTAATTATAAGTATCTGGGGTTTTAGAGTAGACAGAACTTGATGAAAATGTTCTAAGAATGATAGTAGTGATAGTTAACCTTAAAAAACATTCAATTATGCACCTTAAATAGGTGAGTTCCACAATATGTAAATTATATATCAGTTAAACTGTTACTTAAAAAACATGTCCCACAGATCAGAAGGTAATCTTTTATTATATCCAACATATTGCAGTTCTTTTCAAACTTTATAATTTTCAAGACATTAGCTTCCTTCCACTTACTCCTCCAAATCACTGTGACAATTACAGCCCCTTATATTTATTCACAGGGTGCTAGTTTCATGGGCAACCATGAAAAACTGGTCAAAACTACTTACAGAAACTAATTTTTCCTTACCAGGGATTGGTTTGGGAATTCAAATTTATGCCAATTAATAGTTTTAGATCAGAGTATTCACTCTGGTTGATGTGGTCCTATCAGAGTGAAGACTTTTATCAGGTACTATTGGAGAGAATCTCTTTATCTTTCTCTAATTGGACTTAAATGACGATACATGTGTTTCTAATTGCTCCTCACAGACAGTTGGTAATGACAAGTGGAATCAGCTTTTGAATGAATCCAGGAATGTGCACAGAAAGGCAGAGAGAATCTGAGTTCCTTGCTATACTACTGAATCAACCAGCCCTAAAGCCAAGCCTACCTTTGGATTTCTTATGATGGGAAATGATAAGCTTCCTCATCATTTTAACAACTTTGAGACCCGTTTTCTGTGAATTAAGGACTGAAGTAGACATTGGCAGGTTGCAAATTTTGTTACAACCCTAAGACAAGTCAAGGCCTCAGAACCTCTGTCTCTTCCTAGAAAAATTTCCAACTCCGCCAAAGAGGTGCAAAAAGTGGACTCATTCTTCCTTCCATGGAAAGGAAATAACAAAGAGCATTTGTTAAGATATCAACTGTAAGATTAGAGTTTGAGTTAAGATTTACACCTAAAATGTGAAATTGGTGAAAGAAGCTTATTCGACAGCTAAAGTGAAGGGACAGCTACAATGATACCTTAAGTGCATTCTTGCTATTTTCAGTTTCTTATTGCTCATAGCAAGCAATTTGCAAAATTTGCCTTCCTTTAGATAATAATTCTTAATTCTTTTTATATTCTTTCTTTGATGGGTCCAATATCCAAAGTCTTTATAATTTTGTTTTGCTCTCTGGTGTTTCTGCTGCTTCTCACTCTTTAGTGCTGTTTCCTTATGTGCTTGATCACTTTTAAGTGTATGTTGGTCATTGTCCTTGTAAAACATGAAGATTCTATGTGACTTACCTTGAAAATGCCTTTCTCTGGAGAGGAACTAAGTCTGCAATCATAGATGTTTATTCCAGGATGACTTTAAAAAAATTACTAAGGTGAGATCATTACAGACATCACAGCTGAGGAGCATAAGATCAGCCCCATCTTTATTCTTACCATTATTGGACACTTATTCTACACTACATTCTTCTAAGCATTTCACATGTATTATCAACCTAAACTTCATGGAAACTCCATGACGCATGTATTACAATTATCTCCATGGTACAGAGAGAAAGCCGGAGCATAGTCCATAAATAATGAATTAACCCAAAGTCTGATATTCATCTATTAGAAGAGATAATAAAGTCTCATAATGAAAAGCCATATATACTGTGGCCTAGTTACTAAACAAGTATTAAATGAATACATGTTGATGATATCCATTGTTATAAATCTACTGTTCTTGTGAATTCAAAAAAAGTAAAAATTCTACTGGTTTTAGCTTTCGAGATGTAATCTTCCAAATTCCATTTCATTCTACACTGTGTGGTTAGATAGAATATGTGTGTAGTGAAACACCAAGAAAATTTTTAAAATACACTCCAATGTCATGCTCAGAATAGTAGACCTAGGTCAAACCCTCCAAAGAGTAATCTCTAAGAATCACCAATACTCCTGAACTCAATACTAAATGTAAAATTATTTTTAGGAAGAGAGAATATTTTTCAGAGGTACTATCAATAACAGACTAAGTTATTTAGAAAAAAAGTTGGGGAGATACTTTTTTAGAGTTTTCAGGTAACATTAATGCAAAGAGTAACTGAACTAAAGGGTCCCAAAGGCAACTTTCTTAAGGAGCTGAGGTCATTATCCGGCTTCATTAGCCACATTCTCATTGTGTTGGGATTATGGCTGTGGCAGTAAGGTGGAGTGTCAGTTTGATTGGCTTTGGGATCTGCCCAGAGGATTGGTAGAGCAAACATATGGGTGTACCTGGGTGGGCTATGGAGGTGACCTTCAGTACAATATGGAGACCATGGCCCCTTTATCTCTGGCACTGTTCCCCTGCTCTGCTTCGTGGCCACCATGTACTAAGTAGGTTGACTCTTCTACACCCTACCCCCATGATGTTTCTGCTTTGGAGCAGGACAACCATGGGATGAATCCCTTAAAACTGTGAGCCAAATTAAACTTCACCTCCTTTAAATTGTGGGTGTCCACTATTGTGTCTTAGCAATGGGAAAGTTGACTAATACAATGCCTCAATTGCTCAGGGGCTGCTAGTGCAGATAACTAGGCCAGTGAACCAGGTGAGCCAATACACTGTCATTGTCTTAAGTAGGGCTTTCTCTGACATGCACCTGTGCCATTCAAGTTGATTCCAGACTGGACTATAATCTTTAATTGGCTATGAATTCCTAAAAGGCAAGGACAATTGATCTTTTACTCATGAATGCACAGTACACTGCTAAAATGACATACCCATCTTTTCAGGCAGAAATTATTTAGCAAACATGTACTTTTTACTAGTCACTGAGGATAAAATGGTGAATAGAAACTTGTATGGTCCCATTTATTTTTATGCTCTTATGAGGTACATGGTCCTATGAAGGTGATGCATTTGCCAAATTATAAAAGTCAAATGTGTAACAAGACTCTGATCAATGTGATTAAGGAAAGGAATTCAGGACACTGAGAATTCGATCTGTACTTCAGGCTCAGGGGAGACTGACATTTGAGTTCAGATCTTAAGGGAAAAAGAGAAAATGTACAGAGAAAGGAAACTGTAGTTGCAAAACCAAAGGAAGTGTTGCACACAGGGGTTGACTGATTAAAAATTGGACTTATGAATAAATGATTGACTCAGAATAAAACTAACATCTCTATGGCACTTAAGAGATGACAGGTACTATAGTAGGAATTGCTCTAAGTGCTTAATTTTTATCAACTCTTTTAACCTACTCAGCAACCCTGCGTGGTAGATACTATTGTTATCTCTAGTTTATAAATGTGGAAACTGAATGACAGAAAATGCATATCATGCCATAAAGAGAGTAATTAACGAACTGTGAAGCTGAGATTTAGAGTCCAGAACCAGATCGAAGGCAGGAAATCGGGATTTTTCTGATGATACATAAAATCCCTGGAATAACACATATCATTAAATAATGCAAAGATGATGAGCTGAGACAGTCAACAACAGCTTTACACTTGAGTTTGTGAGATCCAGGAGCAAAATCTTTTAAAATATGTGAGCTACTCAGGGTAATATGGAATATAAGGAAAAATGCAATTGAATCAAGCAGATATTTACATTTTTAAAACTTAAAATGCCACTGGAAAAATCACTGTTCAAGTCTATAAATTTGCAGTGAAAAAAACAGAACAATAAAACTATACTTATAGCCAAATCAAAGAAAAACTTTAAAATTGAAATATAACCTAATCAGTGCTATTTCTTTTGAATGTCATTTTTTCTTAAATGTGTAGACTCTAAACTCCATGAACATCATTTCTTGTGTTTTTCTCTCTTTCTCTCATGTGTAAATGAATCCCATTTGTCATTTAGTCTCCAAGCATAAGATACATTGAGAACTCAGAAACCCTGAAAAAGCCTTCATTTCTTTGCCATAAGGACAGACATAAAAGCCCTGCAGCGACATTCATTTTGGTTGTCAGGACATTCATTTTTGTTGTCAGCCTAGGCTTTGCTTCCTGTCTGATGCCCGTATTTGCATGAACCCAAATCCAAGTGCAATTCTAGGGTCAGTCATGAGACCCAGCAGGCAGGCAGCCAGCAGCTTTGCCGTCACTAGTTATCTTCACACAACCAAGAAGTCTTTTATTACTGGAGTCTGCCCTTTAATTCTTCCACTGAAGTCTTTAGATGGAACATTCCAGGGTACTTAAGCCTGCTTGTTCACTTTAAAATCTCTTCTCTGACTTTCTTCCCTGCCTTCTCTCTCCTCCCCTCCCCAACCCCTTCTTTCTTTCTCTCTCTTGTCCCTTTTTCTGGCTTTTTCCTTGCTCCTCTTGGCCACTCTTAAGAGCAAGAACTGGCAGGCCATGAATCAAAATGGGCTATTTTTGCTCTTGCTGTGAGAATGTTTACAACATTCTGAAAACTCTGCCTGTGGTTTAACATTGTGTATACTTTCAGTGAAACTGACTGATTTCCAAATTCAGTGAAAAGCTGTGAAACCCATGGAGGGCCTTCTGTATAGGAGCAAAGCCTAAGGGGGCTATCTCAACACTCAAAACTCACTGGGCATCAAACCCCACATGTGTGGACCTGGAGGGGAAGCTCTGCTGACCAGGTTTTTTTCCTGACAGTGCTGATTTTACGACCAGTGGCTCAATGTTGTGAAAGAAGAAATTCAAAACTGGCTACATAAAGCAAGGAATTCTGCATACACTCTATCTGTGGCCTGATTAAATTATTCTTCCTTCCCACCCAACCAAGCTGCCCCCAAATGTTTTGGATACATGTACCATTCTATTAGAATCCGCTTAATCTTGAATAGATTTTACCATGAAATATGAACATAGTAATTACAGAATTTTCCATTCCACCTCCCCTATCATATTCCTAGCATATTGGATTCTCTTTGAATAGCATTTAACTGTTTTCATATGGGCTACAGCCGAAATCCTGGAAGATTTGAAATAGACAATATTTTCACTACACTAAACCCTGTTCGACTTTTCTTTTTCTTTCCTTTCTTTTCTATTCTTTTGTCTAATTTTCTTTTTCACTTTTACTCCAAGTTGTAAAATAAGATTAAGGTCAACCTAATTTTCTTCTTTTTTTTTTTTTTTTTTTTTTTTGTCTTTTGGTGATACTGGGGATCAAACCCAGGGCCTTGTACATGCGAGGTAAGAACTCTACCACTGAGCCATGTCCCCAGCCCCAAGTGTACCATTTTCACTCTCTTTTTATTTTTTTATTTTTATTTTTGGTACTGGGAATTGAACTCAGGACCTAGCACTTGCCAGGCAGGCACTGTGCAACTGAGCTATATCCCCAGCCCTCAAACTAATTTTCTAAGAGTCTCCTGCTGATTTATCAGCTGATCACCAGTCTGAGGTATTAAGGCCAATTAAAATGGTTCACAAAGTCTTGCTCAGTGGATAAATATGAGAAGAAAATGCCCAGGAGGTCCTTTTTTATCTGTGACTGAAATCAGAAGGTGCAGGGCAGGCTGACTGGTGTTTGTCAGGGGTGGAAGGGAAACAGGCCCCAAGGGTTAACTAAAAACTGTGCTGGAAGCAGGTAGTGCTCCAGGCAGAAGCCTTAAAAACAGAGATGCTCACACGTGGTCACATCTGACGGACAGGGGCCTGAGCCCGCCTGGCGTGCTCCCTCTGACCAGGCTGACTTCTGCTGAGGTTTCGCTCCTCCAAGCTGTGTGATGCTTTTGTTTTGTGAGTGGCAGCTATTGCCTAAGTATTCTGCTGCCTCTCGCCAGGCAACACTGGGCCTGTTGTTCCATCAGTCTGGAGACTCTGTCATTTTGACAGCACAGAGCATGGGCCAGGCCAGAGAGTTATTGCCTTGTTCAACTGGATTTTAAAAACTGGTTCAACAAGGCTACAACTCTTGGTCTTGGACCTGCTGTTCGTGTTTTGCTTTGTTTTTGTTTTCCTTCCCCTTCTGTTTAGAATGTCACTCTGCTTGCTTTAGGACTGTAAAAGTCATCAGAAAAGGGAAAATGACACATAGGTTAGGAAGATTTATTTGTACTGGCACAGTTGTCTTACCTTTAACAAAGAATTTCTTTAAATTCCTGGCTGTCACCAAAGGCACTGGCCACACTTGGCTACAACTGCTTGTTTGAGGTCTGACTGGACACTAAAAGCGTAGTTCTCAGACTGCCCCACTTGTCAGAACTGCCAGCCAGACTT